>DVZL01008420.1:0-10256 GCA_018236625.1 Lasaia peninsularis | reverse complement strand
TCAATAATTTCGTTATCTGTTGTGCATGGATAACATGTTATTATAACCTGTTATTGTAATAACGACCATCTCTAGTTATTAATACCAATAATAAAATATTTAAGGTTTTATCTTTTTTATTAAGTATAGTGACTTAATAAAAAAAGATAAAACCTACATTACAATTAGTAGATAATTACACAGTAGCACAGATATTTACCTATTTTAGGAAGCAGAGATCGTAAGGTTTCTAAGTATGTGTAATTTGCTGGACTAAATTAATTATTCTAATTCTGTTCTGATATTGCATATATGAAAGCAAATACCTATTTTTGTCGGTTACTCTACAAATCAACTATATTCACTTTTGCACGACATTATAATAAACTACGTAAAACCTTAAAGTAAAGTAAATTAGTTAACTGATCTTTTGATGTATTTTAGTGTCGTTTTTGCTTTCATCAAACAAATCGCTCTTGATGTTTCAAGCCTTGAATAGTGAATTCCGGAACTTATAAATTATATTTTATATTCTACCACCTGCGTTAGTGTTGTCCACCAAAGTAGTGACGCATAGTTTTCTTTCCAGAAATAGCAAGTAATATATTATATAGAAACGTATTAGTACTGTACTGTTGAAACCTTAAAACCTTCATGTAATAAATAACTTAAACGAAGTAAAACTATAAAAAAGTAAATGTTTTTTTTTTGTTTTTGTTTATAATTCAAAACTTGCTGAACTAATTGCCATAAAATGTATATAGAACCTCTTTAGTATGATTCATCTTACATCGAAAGAATATTTAAAAGCTATTAGGGATTAACAAAGTAATCGGGATACAGTAAAAAAATATAAATAGAAAAAAGACATTGGATTCGTCTTACGTAGAAATAATATTCAAAATCCATTAGGAATTGACACAGTAATCGGGATACTGTAAAAAGAAATAAAAATATATAAATTAAAAATAAATATAGAAGAAAACATTAATTAATTGAGAGCCTCCTGATTTTAAAATTGATGGAAAATAAATTAGATTGTTACAAAGATGGCTTTTCCAGAATGTGGTAGAATCACACCGGAGGGTGAACAGCTGATCATTGATGGTCGATACGCCAAAAAAGGGGAGCTTCCCTGGCACACTGGTATATACAGGAAGACCACCACACCCTACATGCAGATATGCGGCGGATCTTTGGTCAGCAACACTGTTGTTATATCCGGTGAGTTTATAAATTGAAATTAGACTTAATAACATAAAATCGTTTATATAGATATCGTTTGTATAAGGAAGAAGGATTTTAATCATGTCCAATCAAATATGGTGCGTTACTAATCTAAAACTGAGATCTTAAGCATTTTCTTTTTATATGTAAGGCTAATACCCTTCAAACTGGATCTCTACAGTGGCAAGAACTAGCGAGTATAAAAAATTAAAACTATACCTATCAAGTAAACGTTATCTAAGTAGATTTCGCTGAAATTGGTTAAACACATTTTTATCCTATAATACCCCTACCTTAGTCTTTATTCTTTGAATCTATACATATAATAAAACTGTAAGTGATTGCTGTCTGTACATTGAAATTTTATTTAAAAAGCATGATGGGCTTTATATACTCAAGAGAACGTAAAACAATGTTTTTTTACTTTGTATGCCTGTACGTTTGTGCACGCTACTCTCAGAAACGACTTAACGGATTTGAATGCAGTTTTTAGAAATATATTGTGATGACCTTCACTTAACATCTAGTGTTTATTTCATTTAAATCGGTTAACAAATAAAGAAGTTATGTTAATTTCTGTCAATCACCTAATATGTAACAATTTAACAAGAGTTCTGGTATCATATCGAACTGATATTAAATGGGGTAATTAAATAAAAACGCGGACGAAGATAGTACATACATAATATTGTCTCCTTCACGCCAAGGTTGTCTTGTAAAATCGGTAATATCGCCTATGTGTATATTTTTAATATAATTAAGTAATACACTTATTATGTTATATAATTAAGTGTATTTATTCATTGATTCAGATATAGTGACGCAGGCATACAGAAGGAATTTTGGAAATTTTATCCTTAAAGTTTCGGATTCGATTCCGGACGGGGGCAGCCATATGTGTGATGAACATAAAAGCCTGAATTTCCGAGTCTGGGTGTTTATTAAATATTCTTGTATCTATTTATGTATCTCTATGTGTTAGTTTATTTGACCCATAACAAACGCACTTTAAGGTTAGATTAATTAATATAATTTGCCCAGGGAAAATTATTTATTATTATTTAAATTTCTCTTATTGCAGCTGCCCACTGCTTCTGGAGTGATGTAAAGAAACTACTTCCAGCTGAAGACTTCGCGGTTGCTGTTGGTAAAATATATAGACCCTGGAATAACCCGAAGGATGAGGGCGCCCAGAAGTCTGATGTGAGTGTAAAATACCAATCTGCCTTTATTATACATAGAGCAAGATCCCGTGATTCGGTCCCATGGCCAGACTATTTTACGAAAAGTGTATAAAAAATTTGTAAAAGTGTTTTATGATACATTGTCTGCATTAGTATCACCGCTGTAACTCTTAATAATATGACACCCTTAGAATGAAAGTGATTTAACTCAAAATTCCTGTAATACTCGATTTTACCAATTTTGTATAAACATAAACTGACATTGTTATTCTCTACTCAAAAAGCTAATCCACGAATTTGGGTAAAATAAATTCTTCCCCACAGAACACGAAAGAGATATATCAAGATGTATTCAATACTACAATCACAAATTGCATTTTTTGGATTCGTTCACTTTTAATCTAAAAATTATAATGGCGTCCTTGCACTTCACTGTCGTACTTCAGATTAGAGGGTATATACGCAAAAGGTTCAACAAGACTTACGCAAAAGATTAAAAATTCAGGTCAAATGTGATACTATATTATTATATATATTATATTTAATATTCATAAGTCGTCTGGCCTTGTAAAAAATATACCTACATTCTTATTCACAGGTCGCTGATATTAGAATTCCAGCGCGATTCCAAGGTTCCGCATCCAACTTCCAGGACGACATAGCGATGGTCATTCTTGTTACGGCTGTGGAATACCAGGTTTACGTGCGGCCAGTGTGTGTCGATTTTGACGTATATTTCGACAGGAATCAACTAAGTGAAGGGAAATATGGAAAGGTAATGACTTTTGTCAAGACGAGTGTGTGTATGTATGTGCACGTGTATATTTATGTGCGTGCATGTGGAAATTAAAATATTATTATTGTTATTATTATTTGAATATAGAATTGTTATAATAGAATAAATTAATAGAATAGAAATTCTTTCTACTTATTTATTCTATTATATATACAATTTTATGATATTAATTTATTATATTATAGAATTTGTGTACAATAAAGAATTAAATAAAGAAATTCTATTAAGAATTAAAATAATTAATCACTTGAAGATATTATAGTACAAAGGGCAAAATAAAAATTGATTGTATTTGCTTACTTTACTTATTCCCAACTAGATATTTATTTTATAAATTAAATATTCCGTAAATTAATTCCAACCCAAGATATATGGACAGCCAGACCATATTTATTTTATCAAAGTGGAGAGCTAAGAGTACAGTATATAAATAAAATAATAATTTTGGGTAATATGTAGGTACCTAATATTCTTGTGTCTTCTTCGGAGCAATTCAAGAAATTACGAGGTTAATATTATTAGACATTAATTGTAATTGTACTTTTGGTATGTATACGAGAGTTGTAATTTGAAATATGAATTATATGCATGTGATTTAAGAAACCTTTATAATTTGTTCCTGAGCAACCAGACATTTCGTACGCCTAGAACTTTTGTTATGATATATACCTGACTTCTACTTGACCAAAAAACATGTAGTAAAAACTGCGAAACTTTTAGTTTTTAAACTATTGTATGGCCATTAGACAAAGTCATAGGATCTCGCTCTAATTCATTTTAACATTTCACAGGTAGCAGGATGGGGTCTATCTTCTGAAAACGGGGACGCGTCACAGATCCTGAAGGTGGTGGAGCTACCATATGTGAGGATAGACAAATGTATAGCAGATTCGCCAGCGGGATTCAGAGAGTTCATCACTAGTGACAAAATCTGTGCCGGATATACGAATGGTTTGTACTATGACGTGATTCTTGTAGGGTCGGGATATGATGACCCCATTGCCTGATGATTCTACTAGTGCAGTCAGACTAAGTCCTGCACCAGTTCGGCAGGATAGATACCACCCATCTAACTTTCCATGATATAACAGCAGTACTCGTTTTTGTCGAGTATCGGCTTAGTTAAGGTCGGTAAATTTAATCATTTGTAAGGCCTAAAATTGTAAGGTCTTGTGGAATGCATTCGTAATAGTGAGATCAGAGAACGAGTGGGATAGAAAAAAAATGCGGTGTAAAAATAATATAAAGAACAATGATAAAAGATTGACAAAATAGACATACATTGCAGAAGATGGCTGTAGGTTCCAGGGGAGACCTAGGCTGATCTTCAACGACAAAATTGCTCGTGTATTATCAGAGAGTTGTATTGACAAAACCGGCGGGTTGGTATAAAGACAGTAAGGAAAGAGAAACTTAGCACTCGATACTCTCTGCCTACCACGTAAAGGACTTGTCGTGAAAAAATGTTTGTAATATTCTAAATTTGACACCAGCATCACCTTTCCATCTGTTTGCCTTCATATACTAGAAAATTATGAAAATATTTATTCAACAGGTACAGCCCTATGCAAGGGAGACAGTGGAGGAGGGCTGGCGTTCCCAGAATCTGATCGGGGAGTCGAAAGGTTCTACCTCCGAGGAATAGTCTCTGTTGCACCGAGAAACGACAACAAGTGCAATGCCAACACATTAACCAGCTTCACTCAGTTGATCAAACATGAACATTTTATAAAAGAGTTCATTTAGTCTCATCTTGTTGAACTTTTATTTGAGAATATATGTACTTATTATTAGTCACCGTACCTTTTGTACTGAGTTGCAGTACTTTATGTATTTAGTCAACGGACATGAACATTTTATAAAAAGTTCATTAAATTTTATTTTGTGGAAATTGACATGGAAATCAATTAGGTTATCGAACATGAACATTTGTTAGTGTCAGTAGTTTATTTTTTTATATATATTTTATTTCATAATGGTACAGATTCTTATGCATATAGTCTAAACTTATTTTAAGTGTATGATATCTTTTTTCTTAAAATAAAACCTAAAGAGAAAGGGACATAAAGAGAGATAACTTTTAATCTACAATTCTGAAGGAAAAGACTGAATCCCTAGAAATGTCACTAATAAATTAAACTGATGTCACTTAACAGGTTTTGTCTCTTTCGGTTACGTTAAAATAAAAGCGGCAACTTTAAAAAAGGTGTAGTTAACGCATACCTGAATTACAATATCTTATATTTACGGCCATGACAGGTAATTAAACGTTGTTTATGAACAAACTATTATAGTTAATCACTTTACAAAACGAGAAAACTTTATAAAATAAATAGAATATGTTATACATATGTTAAATATTGTATTTCTCGAAATTCTTTAAAATATGTACCTATGTATGTGCTTGCGCACAAAATATTATGATTCACCAATTAAATAAAAAAATATTTTATTTAAATGTTTTGTGAGAATATATGACTTTGACGAACAAACTATTGTAATATTAGGTCTTTACCTATAACATTGAAGATTTTAGAAAACAAATAACTGGATTTGAAATTATAACAAAATGGCATTTGCATAAAATATAATATTTGAATTTCGAATTACTCGCCAATCGCCGACACCAATCCACAGATAATTAAATCTAAAAATGCTTTTTCTAAAATCTCCAATTTAATAAATACACCCATTAATTATTGAATTGAACAAACATGAATATTTTTTAATTTTTTGTCAAATGTTCATTAAGTATTAAGCATTTACCTTTGCGTTAGCTAGTCTCTGCTAAGATTATTTTGACATTGCTCAAGTCACTGTGATTTCATATTTTTATTATTTAGGTTAATACATTGCTTTGCTAATACCAAGATATCTTTAGGGCAATGCTATTTTAATCTGGTAAAAACGTCAAATTTCGACTTAATTGTGTCTGCAACAAGTTTATCACTGCGTTAACACATTGTATTATGATGTAATATAATATTTGAATCAGTCTTGTTTAAAATAAAATTAAAACGATATCGTCACGCCCATATCTTTGGAATAGTAGGCAGAATTACATAATATGCAGCTACGATTAGCAATTGGCAAGATCGTCGCACACAAATCCAAGCTCTATAACTTTACAATAGTCATATTACGCTGTAATATACGGATACCATTAAATATTCGTAAATCTATACCGCCTAATAACGTTAACAACTATAATAAATAAATAAATATCCCTGGACAAATTACACAAATTGATCTAACCCCAAAGTAAGCAAATTAAATGCTTTTGTTATATTCGACCGCCTATATATTAGATATTATAACTAAAATAATTTTAAACAGTAAAACTGAAATAGTTTGTATGAGATGTTTTTTTATAATTTTGCCAATTTTTTCATTTAAGTAACTTTCGTCGAGCTATTTTGTTTGCTTTTTATATTTTTTTATTTTTATATTAGTATAAGTACTTGTGTAAAATAAAATATAGTAAATGACAAATATATCTTTGGATCTTCAATTAATGAAAACACAAACACCTGCCGGTGGTAATTTTTTCGACTACATACTTGTACATGACTGATTTCATTAAACAGCTTAGATTTTCAGTAGAAAACATTATTGCAAATTCAATGTAAATCGGTCTTGTAGTTTTTATGATACAGATACAAGCAACCTCAATAAATAATATCCGAAAAAAATAAAAATAAATACGTCACAATCTTTTCCTCAATAAATAACATAAAAATATAAGATAATACGTCCCTATATCTATCCTTTTTTTCTATTTTTTTAATATTTCAATACAATTCTCATTACTTCATGTGTAGGTATTATAGATTTATAAATATGTATTATAGATTTATTGCTTGTCATGTAGACTAAACAACAACAGGACGAGAATCTATTGTTATTGGTGCACCTACTGTATAGTGAGTCACACGAATATTATGTGTAGTTTCATTACTAACATATTGGGACTTAAATTACTAGCAACTCGCCCCGGCTTCGCACGGGTATACTATATCTAAAATCCGTTGCGTAGTTCTAAAGATTTAAGCATACATAGGGACAAACGGAGAAAGTGACTTTGTTTTATAATATGTAGTGATGATGAAGTATTTTAATATTTTTTTTTACTTTTTTACCTACCTATAGTTGTCTCGTAGAGGTAAGACCGTTATTTGTAATTTTTTTCCACTTTTTGGACTTTTTTGAATACATTTACTCTGAAAAAGAACTCATTAAATTTTTTATGTACCTAATATTTATTTTATATTTTCTTGCACTTTTTTTATCTCCGTAACTAATATTCCTTATTTAATATATTTTTGTTATCAATGTAACTACTGAACTTATTTGAAACGACAGTACCTGGGTGACCGAGCTTGGCTCGGTAGTTCTTTTTGTTAGCTTTAGCCTGATTGTAAAAATTGCCATCTGACATCTGGTAAGTCTACGAAACCGGAGTTGGTACTACTTTACATCAAGTGCTACCGACAGAGTTGTATAGATGTCGTGATTTCGCAATTTCATTTCAAGACCTAGACCCATCTAGATCTATTTTTAACCCCCAAAAAAGTCCTAGGTACCAAATTTCAGCGAAATCGTTAGAGCCGGTTCCGAGATTGTCGGTATAAATAAATAAATATACATGAACTGCTCGTTTAAAAGAAATAGATCAGCGTAGGGAAGTAATTAGCGGCTTTTGATGTACAATCTATCAAACAAAGTGGTAGAGATATGGTCTCTTCTCTCATGTCTTACCTGTTCCTACCACCATATCAACGACACACACAACCACGCACGTACAGTTAATACAAGAGACCAGTCTCAGGCTTCGGAATAATTTTATTTTTTTATGGGACAAGACACACGGATTTTCTGGTGGTAAGATAAAACCATGGCCTATTTACACCATAGATGTAGAAGTCCACCAGAAGAAGATCCGGGAAAACGTTTTTTCCCAACGCTGCTTAAAGTATACAAGTAAACATCTATGAAAAAACTACAATAATTCTATAGTCCCGTGAAATTTATTAAACTACAAGACCAAGACTTATTAAGAAGCAGAAGACATGTGCTTTACCATTTATTTCTAAATCCGATTTATATGCGGTTTTCAGTAATGGGTTTGGTTATGGTTAGTGCATGTTTTTAGGTAGGTGTTACGGTAGCATCTCATCAGGGGGCGCTACAATAGACTTTTCTTTGTAAAACCTTTGTTACTACCTATCTCAAAAACTATTAGTTTAATTTTGATTCGGTTTTCAGTAACGGGTTAAGACTTTATCGATGTAGATTTTATTCAATAAGTGATGTGTCAGGTGGTGTTTTTTGTAAAATAAATGTTGCCGTCTAACTTCAAAACTACCTACTGATTCGTTTTGAATGCGGTTTTCAGTCATAATTTGATTTGATTGGTGGATGTTCTTAGATAAGTGTTATGGTGATAACTCGCCAGCGGCGCTACAGTAAGCATTTAATTGAGCAAAGATTTAACTACTAATTCGATTTAAGTTATATATGATTTTTATCAATAAGGGGTTTGTGGTTAATGGTGGAATAGTAAGGATTTCTAAATGGGTGCTACGACAATGACTCATAAGGTGGCGCTGCAGTAACATCAAGTCCGATTCAGCGATTTATTTGTGAAATATCTCTATCATGTTCTGCGGTGGTAAATCACCGGGAGGCGCTGTAGTAATATATTTTATGTAATATGTGTCGACATAATATGCTCTTTAAAAATGTTTAGAAAAAGCCATATAAAAAAATACATTGTATTTTGATTTCTATAAAATCGCAATTCTTTGCGATTATGACGTTTAATGTCGATGACCCTTAGGTTAATGTACGTAGACTTGATACAAAGTCTTCGAAACATAGAAAAATTTTCTTAATAATTAAAATAATTAACTAAACACATTTAAAAAAGACGTAAAAATACTCTTTCACGTAGTCCGTCAGTAAATAATGTTACTTCCGAATACTAAAGTACTTAAGTGATGATCAGAGTGATCGAATAAGTGCATTAGTATTCGGAAGTTTTATTTACTGTATTAATATGTTCGTGCTATAGATAAATAAATATTTTATATAACCTTAGTCATTATAAATCCTGTTCGCAAGCCAGTTTGTTCAGTCTGCTCTCGCGTGTTATTGCGATAACAATATTGTAATATTTTAAATCAAAACAATATTATCTTTCGTATTTTAAATTATGACAAAATATTTTAGCCTTATACCTGGATTTTCTGGGTAGAAAAGACATTTGCCAACCTAAATGGCAGCTCGTAAGGGACGAACATAGGTCAAATGCGTCATTCCACAAAACCACTGCTGTAAGAGCTAACCAGCAATTATTTTCGAAAATTTAAAGCATTTTTTTAAATCGATTTTTTGTAATTATGAAAAAAATAATATTGAGAATTTATTATGCCATTTTATAAAAATATTTAAAACAATGAAATAAATTTCTTTTTTTTATTTTGAATGAAAATGCTGCAAATCTGAAAATTATTTGCTAATGTTGTGATAAATCAAGTGAAACAGTGTTTTATTCATTAATATATATAGTATACAAAATTTAATACCTACATAAAAAATATAGTGACAAAAGGAAAAAGTGTTAGTGTATTTTACATAATTATCCGTATTTATTTCCGTTAATACTTAATAATATTAAATAATATGTGTTCTAATTACTTTTGAAAATGGAACATTGAAAAAGGAACATAAAATTTTCTTACCAAATAATTCAAGATATTTTTGGAGGAGGTTAAACCTCTGATGAAACATTTTTTAGGATGATACAAATTTTGCTTTTCGCATTATGTGAGTATTCTTATGTAATATTTTTAATCAATTTCAAGGGTTAGGCATTAAGTGAATTACTCTAACTACAAAGAGTGAAAACATTTAGTAATAATTATATCAATGGGATACTAAAGATGTCTGAGTACCGCTTCAATATAAGTATAATTATAACCTTTTTTTATTATAATGGAAGGCAAACAAGCAGACGGATTTCCTGATGGTAAGAAATACATGTCGCCTATAGACACCAAAGGTGGAAA
>DVZL01008419.1:0-10257 GCA_018236625.1 Lasaia peninsularis | reverse complement strand
TAAAAAAATCGATTGTCTAGCTATCACGGTTCATAAGATACAGCCAGTGACAGACAGACAGACAGCGGAGTCTTAATAAGATACGTTTTTGCCCCTTGGATACGGTACCCTAAGAGATATTTTTATATTTTTATAGAGCCAAGAACATATATATTTATGACGGAAGAGCTATTTGCATAATATACACCAGATAAACAAGGCGATTAAATGTGTCATTTTATGGTCGTCCCGTTTGTGTAGTGGTAGTGTAGGCTTATAATGGTGCCTACAAAACAAAACAGGTCGGATTCGATTTTAGGTGAAGGCTTATAAAGTATATAGAAATCTATATCTAAATTGTAAAAGTGCTAGGTCTGTATGTTTTAGATATTCCAGAAAAAAATAGTTGAAATAAAACTTTTTTGATTTCTTCTCTGCTTTTCGGTTAGTCTAACCGTATTCGAATTTTAACCGATTTCCTATTATTTGAGGGTAGGGGCCTCATTTCAAATATAAGTTTTATTAAATTAATGTTGTTATTTATTACGTGATATTTAATAAACACGTCGAAATAATTATTGAAACTCATAATGGACAGCACATATTTAAAAAAAAGAACCTTCGATATTATAGTTTAAAACTTTGACAACTTACATCTACATTTTAAATCTTGTTTTTGAATACTTTTTATTATTTTTATAATAAAAAAAATACAATCCGTTTATTATTTGTACTATTTATTGTGTATTCAAATCTTGCCTGTTTTTCCATTACATTTCGCACCTTTAGAATAGTTAAATCTGTTACTTGTTTTAATTTATACATTTCTAAATTAAAATTCTAAAATGAAAATAGTTTAAGCCATTCCTTATTATATCAGCTATCAGCCAGTGAAAGTCCCGTCGAAATCGGTCTAGCCATTTCAGAGATTAGCAGATGCAAACAGACAGGCAGAAAAAATCTAAAAAATACTATTTTGGTATATGTAGTACCTTGTAAACATACATATGCACCAAGTAAAAAGCGGTTATTTTAATTTTACATACAGACACTCCACATTTATTTATAAATCAAAATATCTAAGCTTATCCTTTCGCTCGGTAAAAAAGACTAGCAGTCAAACTAATCCCAACCTGAAATAGTCATAAAAGAGCCCAATAGTCAAACTAATCCCAACGTGAAATATTCATAAAAGAGCCCAGTAGTCAAACTAATCCCAACGTGAAATATTCATAAAAGAGCCCAGTAGTCAAACTAATCCCAACGTGAAATAGTCAGCGAGTGATCCGATCTCACGACCCGCAGAACCAATTTATTCTTCTCCTTTCCTTCCGACTGGCCCGTTGACGCCTAATCTGCAAATTACTACCAGTCAGTTATTACGTCACGCTATCTATAAGCCGCTACCTGGGCCAAGACAGTAGAAAGTAATGAACATTTTTAGAAACTAAAAACTCATAAAAAGACCTTGTCAAATGTAAACTGCCGTTCAATACAAAACCATTGAGGTCAAACTAATTCTAATAATTAGTTTCACGATAACTATCAATTTAACAATTTGTTTAGTTAGTTATCAAACTAAAATAACTAGTATTTGAGTCTATAGATACATATTACTTTAAGAATTTATTACAAGTAGGTAACTGTTACGCGTCCAACGATTGGAGTGTCTGTATGTCAAACTAAAATAACCGCTTTTTACTAAATGTATATGTATGTTTACGAGGTACATAAATCAAAATAATATCTTCTAGAATTTCTGTCTGTCTGTCTGTCTATTTGTAACCTCTAATCACTGAAACGGCTGGAACGATATTGATATGACTGTCACTGCCAGCTCATGTAATAAGGAATGGCTTAGGCTACTTTCATTTTAGAAATGTATAAAATTAATTTAGTAAATAAAAACTAAAAACTAGTAAATACATAAAAATGTTAAAGAACTGTTTTTGTACATTTAAAATCTTGTGGTCAAAAATATTCTTAACTTTGATCGCCTCTGTAGGACAGTAGAATCGGTGACTGAATTTGACGCACAAGGTCCCTGATTCAATTCCTGATAGGCTCAATTATTCCTATTTGTTTTTACAGTTTATCTAAAAAATATAACGTTCGCGTTGTCAGAGGTTATATCTGTGCCCGATATGGTGATGGACATGCCACCTGTCACAACATGGGACCTAATATCGTAGTCTAAATGTGAGTGCATATGTTCTAATCTTTCGGGGAGAATTTTATTTACTTACCAACATATTGGTAACAATGAAATACAATTTTTATTATTGTGATTAATAAAACAGCCCATATGAGGGTAGTTTCACAAAATAATTTGAATTTAAAAAAAAATTAAAAAAAAAGTTTTGAATTTATTGTATTCTTTGTCTTTCTTGTCATACTTATCTGTATCTGTTTTACGGAAAGCCTGATTGACTAATTTTTATGGCAATCCTAAAATAATTGCAATAAAATATTTTGAACTCTAAAATTTTTTAATCGAATTCCTAACTGCTGGTAGTATTGTTTTGTTATTTATCGTTGTTTGTCTGTTTTTTTATTATTTAGGCTATCAATAAAAAAAATCAAAAATCATTCTATGAAGATTTGCTTAAAAAATCAGTTTTTTTTATATAAATTGAAGCATAACGCAGGCACTTAATACGTTAAGGTAAAGCCGCAGGTACAGATTTGTTAGATTTATAATTATATAGTAGCCAGGGTGAGCCTTGAGGCTGGACAGTGCTTAAGTTTATTCGTTGATTTTCATTGAGGCGTGCGACTGTGCTTTGCCTTAAGCTAGGTACAGACAAAGCTAAAGATAGCAATGAGTGACCACCTTGTTCGCTGAGAGATTAAGGTATTGTGTGATGAACATAGATGTCTGTATTTCGAGGCTTGAGAGTTTACTTTTATTCTGGTTTTTACTTTGAAGTTAGATCAATTTGTATAATTTGTCCAGTAATATTTTATCATAAAGGTAAAAATTGAATGCCGTCAATTATCAACGAGGTTCTAGTTTGGATCACATGAGGGCAAGCATTTGTGTATCATCATGAACATTACTGTATATATTTTTTCTGAGCATGGTTCTACGAATTTTTTTGTAGAAATGAATAAATATTAAAGAAAATATTTTATTTCACATGTGACACGTCTATACAAATTTAAAATGTACCATTATCATATATTTTATTATTTAACTTATTTACTAAGTAAACATATATACATATCTTTTTTTAGCATTTAAAAAACCACAAAGGTTGTATAAAATGCTAATATACATCATCTAGTGACTAATTTATACAAAAAAAAAACTTTTCACAAAATAAAATAAATATCATATTATATAAAAAGTTACTGAAGTTAGTTACAAGACTTATGCTTTTAAATTCTTAGATTCTATATACCATTCTAGAAATACACTTATAGCTTATTTTCTCAATTTTGATCGTTAATACAACAGCGAAGGCCAACGAACCCACTCTAACCTAAGTTAGTCTGGTCTGTACCCAGCATTAGAGTAACAGAGAGTAGTAGTATAGTACCCTTGACCGGTAGCGACGCGCTCTCAGTTGTTGCGCGTCTCTCTCTCAATATCCTCGTGTTGAAAATATTTTCGAACATTGTGCGAAAGCCTTACGTATTTCCCGATGCGTCTCCGAAATAAAGACGCTGTATTTCAAACGCACTCAAAGTTGGTTTTTGTGTTTCATTTACGTTCATAAAACTGTTTGTGTGTTTGTCAATAATGGAATTGCAACCAGAACTTCAGGAGTTGCTGGAGAAAAACCCCCAACAGCTGGGCGATGGGAAAAGGCCGACAAGTACGTTACGTTTGTTTTGTCTTTTACATAATAACGTCTTCGTCTTAGTCACGGTTTTTTGTATGACCGCTGAAAATTATACAAAACAATAAATATATCATCTGACCGGTTAAAACTGAAAACATTTGTTTTCGTTGAGATTTTTCTTCATATATCAATGTTACCTGTTAAATAGTTCAAAAAATATTAGTTTACTAGCAAATTTTTATGATTTTTTACGATTACCCATTATTTTTTTATTTATTTTACAAAAATGAAAAAACTATAATATCATTTATTATTAGCGTCTAGCGATTAGCTTCGCATGGCTATATTATACACATATAAAACTTCCTCTTAAGCCACTCCATTTATTAGAAAACCGCATCAAAATCTGTTGGGTACTTTTAAAGATTTAAGCATACATAAGGACAGACAGGAATGGGAAGCGACTATACTTTATTCTATACTAGCGACCCGCCCCGGCTTCGCACGGGCATACTATATGTTATATACATAAAAACCTATCTCATGAATCACTCCATCTATTAAATAAAACCGCATTAAAATCCGTTGCTTAGTTTAAAAGATTTAAGCATACATAGGGACAGAGAGAGAACTTGACTTTGTTTTATAATATATGATATTAGCCTACCGGTCTCATTTATTACAAGCATCCTCAGACCTAATACGAGTGTAACAAAATTATGTATATTTTTAGAGATAAACTAATAATTTGTTTTCTGTTGTTAAACTAATGCATATGCATGCTTACAAGGTACATATACCAAAATAATATTTTTTTAAAGTTTTGTGTCTGTCTGTTTGTCAGCTAGTCTTTAAATAAAAATACCTATGTATTTAAGACATCGTATTACCACAACTCATATAAAATTAATATTGAAACATTGTTGTCGCTTCATAGTCCAAAGATCCTAAAATATGTGATAAAAACTAGCGTTTGCCCGAAACTTCATCCTCATTCCATGAATCACCTGAAATTTTAATTTAATTAAAACTATTTCGCTCCTGAATGATTACGATTTCATTGTATCATCTAATAGATATAAAGTTGAGATTTTACGACTTAAATGTCCTTACAACATAATTACACAATGCAAACTTTTGTACAAAATTTTTGTAAAAAATGACAAAAATTAATTACACAAATAGATAAATAAAATCAAAGAATTTAGATTTTGATTCTACTCTTGTTCTAACAATTACAGTAAAATAAAAAAATCCGTCAAGTGCGAGTTTTACTCGCGGACGAAGGGTTCCGTTATTATAAAAAAAGGCAAATAAATCATGGGTGCACCAATTATTTATTTATTTTTTTCTGTTTTAGTATTTGTTGTTATAGCGGCAATAGAAATACATTATCTCTGAAAATTCAATCGCTTTTGCCTATTTTAGGTTTTTGTTCCTACCCTGTTACTGCGACTCAGCTGTCCGTCTGTCTATCTGTCTATCTGTCACCAAGCTGTACCTATCTCATGAACCGTGATAGCTAAAAAGCTCAAATTTTCACAGATTACGTTTGTCTGTCGCCGCTATAACGACAAACACTAAAAACATAATAAAATAATTATACAAAAAGTGCTCCCATACAACAAACATGTTTTTTTTCGATTTTGCGCAAAAAATCAAGAACTACACCGTTCGTGCCTACATTTTGAAATTTTTCCTTTACTTGGAAAAGAAAGCCCTAATCAATTTGTAGTTTTAAAAGTCAGTACACAGACCTCGAGCTGTTACGGGTAGAATGTAGTATGTAGTTGTATGTAGAATAGACCATCAGCCAAAAGATAATTTATAGTAGAGAGAAACCCGACCGGGTTAGCCGGCAGACTTGTACATACGTTCTACCGGAACACGACAATGTCATTATAACCAGTAAAAGTTTCGTCAACTATATGTCCTTTTACAATGTTGTGTTTTTTAAACATGTTGTAATATGTTATTTCTAATAATCAATTTATAATACTTTTATCTCGATACAGTGCTCTTGTATGATAAATGATAATATACACTTCGCGAGCAACTTCTAGTAAAATTAAAATTAACTTTTAATTTTACTAGAAGTTGCCTTACCTATTCCTGCCGTCATAATTACATTGTCGTGTTCCGATCCGGAGAGAAGGATGATCGAGTTAAGGTTTAACAGCCCGACTACAAGACAGCGATGCATCTGCAATATCTATAAGCTTCGGTTTTCTTTTACCATCAGAAGAGCAGTGTGCTTGTTCGCTGTCATATAAAAAAAACTATCCGTTGAATATATTTCAATGTTTTTAAGATGGCTATAAAGTTTTTGATTATATTTTTTACTAACTGTACCCGCGACTTTGTCCGCGTTTTTATTACATTAATTTATTTTAATTTTTTGCCTGTTAAGACAGTAGTTCAATTCCCAGGTCGGGCAACTTTTTTTAAATGTTTTTCACATTATTTTGAGTAAGCATTACGTTGCCCGGGATTGGAATGTGCCCGAAGTGGCGATAGGCTTGCCACTTATCACATCAGAGCCCTAGTACTTGGCTAGTCGTGTGTGTTCTAGTATATCTACTGGATTTACGAGTCGTGGATATACTAGCACACCTCCGTCTACTGTCGGAAATGATAGGCGTGAAAGTACTTTTTTAAATATATTTAATTCAATTTCATGTCATAACAGGTTTTATATCTTCGTAAATTGGCAACACATTATTTTACATCATGCATGTTGTTTGTCGACATTCCATCAGGAAATCCGGTGAACTGTATGTCTATTCTATATAAAAAACAGGAAGGGAGTTAAAAAAATTAACTCTTTTCTTATTTTATTTAGGAAAAACATATGGCCACCGGATTTCCTGCCTGCTTACTGCCAGTTTTACATATATACAACGAAGAGGTCAGCTGCAGGTTCTAATAGTAGAAGATCCGAACCTAAGCCGACCTTCACCGAGCTGATAATAGAATAAAAAATATTTTATAATAAATTTAGTGTATAAGAGAATATGTTAAAAATGGGTTGCCAGAAAAAATCCTGGACTAAATATTTTTAATTATTTTTTAAAAAATATTTTTTTTATTTATTGTTTTATGTTTGTTATGATAACAGAAAAAAAAATTATATCCGGATAAGCGCTGTTTTATTACGAACACGTTGATATAAGGTTGTTTGCAAAAAAGTTGGTCCTAATAGAGGTTTGCGAGTTTTAAAGATCTAAATTTCCACGCGTGTGAAAACGAGTGACAGAGAGATCCGGGGTTCTATACTGTGTAATAATAAAGGATCGAACATTTTCTGTTGGGGCCTTGTATTAAAGCAAGTGCGCATGCTCGGCACGTAAACTATGGAAGGGAGGGTCCAGGATTTTTTTTGACAACCCATTTTTTATATATTCTCTAATATACTAAATTTAATATAAAATAAGTTTTATTCTATTATCAGCTAGGTAAAGGCCGGCTTTCGTATGAAATACGATGACAGCGGAACGTTTTACAAGATTCCCCCACCCCTTTCCACTCAAATTGTGTTACTTAATACTTACACACCACTATTTTATACTAACTACACAAATATTTAACTTTATAAAAAATATTAAAATGATCGATTTTTACTAAGTGCATATGACGTATACTGTAGTGCATATTATGTATGTTTAAAATTATATAGATTTTTATTATTGACTAATGTCAGCCTTTAAGAACGGGGAAACTTCTTAACTAGCTGAGGTAACATATAAATAAGTCTGGTTTAAATTAATGTTTATCATTAGTAATAATCATAAATTATTCCTTAAAATATTTACACACCACTATTTTAACTATACAAATAAATACAATTGCAATGTCTGTGTGTAATATTAAGATAACTGCTTTTTACTAAGTGCATATTATTTATATTCACAATCATGGGTGTTAGACAACAATACTAATACATAGAGATACTTGTAGAGATACTTTATTAAACTTTTTTTGATAACTAACCACAAAAAGTTTAATAAACACCCGGACCTGGAAATACACCCATCTAGGTTCATTACACAAACGCCGGTCCACTCGAATCGAACCCGAGCTCCGCGAACGGTTGATGGTGTTAGACGTATATTGTAACCCTCCAACTACCGAGGCGGTCCAAATTAGTAAATGAGAGTTGATTGAAATACTATGTGTCCTAAATTCAGATTTCATAATTTTCGTTACTGAATACAGTTGTTTCATTAAGCTTGTTGTTGGATGACCGCAAGTCTCTTTGAAGCTTGAATGGATTATATATAAGAACCTCGGTGGCCTAATGGTACGCGCTTTCGACTTCCAGTTCGGTAATCCAGGTTCGAATCCCGCCGTATACCAATTAGCCTTACGGTGAAGGATAACATCGTGATGTCTCTATTTTTTTTATTTATTATCTATAAAAATAAATAAAATTGGAGTGTCTTTATTGAAGTATGTTTTCAAGGTGCCTATACCAAAATAATATTTTTATAGAATTTTTGTTTATCTATCTGTTTGTACCAGCTAATCTCTTAAACGGCTGGACAGATTTTGATGGGACTTTCACAGGCAGATAGCTGATGTAATAAGGAGGTTACTTTATTTTTAGAATTCTATTTTAGAAAGGTATAAAATAATTAAATAAAAACGCGAACGAAGTCGTGGGCACAGCCAGTATTAAATAGATATCGTCACAACCTTATCCCCAAAGAAATAGGCAGATATATATATGCACCCACGATTAACCAAAAATTTTATTAGGTTCGATCAAAAAAGCCAATGCTCATTTAAAATAAATAAATAAATATCCCAACATATTTCACAGATTTAGTTCATCTCAAAGTAAGCACATTATATGCTTGTACTTATACATAGAAATATTTAAACCAGAATAAATTTCATAAACACCCAGAATCGCAAATACAAATATCTATTTTCGTCACACAAATGTATCCCCGTCGAGAATCAAACCCGAGCCTTGCGGTGTCGTTAAGCGGGTACGCTACCCCCCGATCAACGAGGCGGTCAAAAAAGCAGAAGAATTTTTGGTGCTTCCACCACGTGAACGGTAGGGCGACGCTAAAATTTGGAATGTTGAATACACGCTTTACTACATATTTGTTCCTTGATATATACCAAATACCAAAGCCAATAGAATTAAATATATCAACTCAACCGGTTTTTAACAACATATTATCCAATTAATACTATAAATGCCAATGTTTGTGAGTACATATGTATAGAATTTACCTTTTAACAAGTTGTGTGATAGAAAGAGACAAGAGACCTGTGGCCGGAGTGCAAGTCTACCGGCTACCCTCCGAATTGGATCACGACATTAACATAACTCATATAGTACAATAGGATGTATATAGCCACACGCAGTCATACAAGCACGCGCATACACACACACACACACACACACACACACACACGCACACACAGACTCACACATACAACATATTGTTACAAATATAATTATATACATAGTTACGGATATTAAGAAAATGATATGTAAACTAAGAAGAGCGGATTATTCTGGCACAAGCATTTTATGCCTAAAAGAATAACTCCAGCCCTCAATGTTTAATGTAAAGTTTTTTTTAAATAAATCATTATTATTGTCATTATGGCGGTAGGAATAGGTAAGGAGGTGGATCTCTACCCGGGTGAGTTGCTGCACAGCACTCTATTACCAGTGGTCTTGTTGCCAATAACCCAGTTAACTTATGCTCGCTTCTTGCGAGCTGCTTGGTCTCTCTACCAGGCAGATTCTACACAGAGGATCCGGACCAACACGAGGAAAACACTTTTCTACAGTTTTATTATACGTGTAGACAATTAGTCCCAAGCTTTTTTATCATTTACATATTTTACAATAACAAATACATTTTTTTAGGATTCTGTAACCAAAGAACCGCTCGTAAAGCCGTCGTTTTCCATCCTACTAATATTATAAACACGTGAGTTTGTAAGAATGGATGGATGGATGTTTGTTATTCTTTACGATAAAACTAATCGACAGATTTGGATGAAACTTTACAATAATATAGCTAATACATGAAAACAACATACAGGCTAATTGTAAAGCGACTACATCAAAAAGAGGGTATATTTTTACGCAATATGTATTATCTAATACCTTTAAACGAGCAATTCTTCAATTCAGCGATTTCGAAAACGGCCCGAACGAATTTCTTAAAATTTCGTATATAGGGGGTTTCAGGGGCGATAAATCTATCTGGCTAGGTTTTATTTCAGGTTTTTCTTATTAATCGTGTTTTCATGGAATAAAAACCTTTATCATTACAAAACAAAGCTAAATTTCGCCGAGTTTTGTTAAATTAGTATAGCTCAGTTGGGAAATCGGGCGCCTTAATTAGCAGAATCCCGGGTTCGAAACCCAGTCCGGTCGATTCTTTTTGTGAGAAAACTATTCCTGGAGGCCCTACAGAAACAAGAAAAACAAAGTAAATTATGTCAAATACAATTT
>DVZL01008418.1:0-10257 GCA_018236625.1 Lasaia peninsularis | reverse complement strand
ATACATACATACATACATACATACATACATACATACATACATACGTACAACCCAAGCTAATAAAAGCGTATTAATAACGTAAATTTTATTACGCTCCTACCTTTACGCTGGGTTATTTTAAAATCACAAACCAATTTTTAAAATTCCTCGGATATTGATGAATGACTCGTTTTTTATGAAAAAATCCGTCAAATGCGAGTCGGACTTGCGCACGAAGTGTTCTGTATCATCCGTACTAATATTATAAATGCGAAAGTAAGTCTGTCTGTCTGTCTGTATGTTGCGCTTTCACGCCTAAACCACTGGACCGATTTTGATGAAATTTTATACAGAGATAGAGTAGACCTTGAGGAAGGACATAGGCTACTTTTTAATCGACTACATTAAAAAGAGGGTGTGTTTTTACGCGATTAGTATTATAAGTCGGAAAAATGTCTGCCCTTTGAAAGTAGTCTGTATTATTAAAATAATTCACGAGGGCGAAACCGCGGGCGGACAGCTAGTACATATATAAATATGTCATGAACAAACGCGAGAACACAACACCTCCTAAAACAAAATACCTAACATTAGGATATTTTGATTTAGTATTTTTGTTAACTACCTACTCGTGAAATATCCCTCCCCTATCATAACACTCAGCTTGCCTACAAGATGCTTGTGAGATTGTGAAAACCACGCGATGAGTAACAAACTCGTCATTAAAAAAATGTCGTCTCGCCCATATCTCGGCAAAGGTAGGCATGTGCACTCATGATTACCTGTCGTTATTAGGTTAGGAATATCAAAGAAAACTCGTGAAAAGTTTCACCGGCTAATCTCTTATGGCTTGGTCCAAATCTGTCTGCGGTGTGAAATATAAGGGAGGCGGGGGCCCGTTATCAGGGGCGCGCACGCCGCTCTATCTGCCGCAGCGATAACACACAGGAATGTTGACTACCCCTGGCCCTGCACAACTACACTCGCTGTTTGCTTACTTTGTTTGGAAACTGATTTTCAACGGTAACCTCTACAATCCGCAAATCAGTTAAAAATATTAATAACAAAATAACATATAGCAATAAAATTAGTCTTAGATCATTCATATCATACGTAGACACACACATATGAGGCACACACATATATTTACGCTAATCTCGTGCTGGGTAAGCAGGGTATTTATATCCGCGGCTGGTGTCAAGGGTCTCTAAAACCGGCCTGTTTGTATAAAGAGGTCTGTACCTAATGAACCTGGACGAATTTGGGCAAGTAAGTAGGGATTAGCTTTCGATACTCTCTGCGTAAAACACAAAAGACTTGGGGTGAAGTTAAGTATGTATTTGTTATAGTTTTCAGAACTATATTCATATTTATCCTGATCTTATGTATTGGTGGTTCACAAAATTACGTTAAAAAATCGAGACTCGCCACCGACAAATTAAAAAATAACAATTATTAAATATATACAATAATAATATTTTAAATTCTGCAATTTGATTTAACTTAATTAAATTTTCTTAACGTTAACAAATCGTTCTAGCAAGGAGTTAAACAATAAATTATCGACAGCGGTAAATTAATGTTATTATTAAGTGATTAAAAAAAAAAAGAATTGTCAAATCATTTGTATGTTCATTTTACGATTTGTAAGCGCTTATTCGTCAATCTCAGTGAATTTTAATGATCTTTGTCTTGTATCCTACGTTCCTACGTCCCATTTCTGACGTAGATCTCACATACAATTTGTGGCATTTGGTTCCTTAATTTTTGAATTATTAACAAAAGAGAAAAAAAATTATTTATCTTGACGTCATATTAATGAAGTTAATGTTAGTTTTTTTTAAGTTTAACCGCGTTGAAATTATCATAATTACGTCTAAAATTTTGCGTTTTGTAATATTATTAATTCTTCAGGTAATAACCATTGTTTAAGTTTATTTGACAGACGCCGAATACATTACCCGGACAGACTCCTCGCACCGTGTAAATACAAGAGGAAGTGTGGTGGTGCAGCACAAAGCAGCAGTAGATATGCGGCGCAGTGAACCGAGCGCCGTCCCGATACCGTGTCTCATTAGAACCATGTAATATATTATAACGTTTCTATGCTCCGTTTACGTTATACAGGTGTTTATGAAAATATAGCTATTTCTATAATTACAGGTATTTGCACGAATACACTGAAAATCAATAGAATGTTGTTTGAGAAATTCTATATACATCGAAATGCTATAGCTTTTAATAATAATAATTAAATATTATTATTATTAAAAGATTTAGATTATTTAAGAGCATAAACTGTCATATTGTGAGAAAATTTAATATTAATAAATTATTTGTGTAGACTCTAAATAAATAAAAAAGTGTGTGGTCACAGCGTAAAGCAATACTGCAAGTGCTGCATTAACAAATGTGTCATGAAAAATACATGTGTTTTCAAAGTCACATACCATTTCAGGCGTATTTGTTGAGGTTTTACAATAGCATTCAGTATACCAAACTTATTGGTTACATAAATATCATCATCATGCATTCATCTCTCTTAAAAGCATGTATGGAATATCTAAAACTCCATTCTAATTTCATTGATCTAAAAAAGTGTACACCTGTATTTGTAGAAACACCTGTATTTCAATAAAAAAATGTAATTATAGAAACACCTGTGTTAGCACACGTTGGCTTAATTCAAATATTAGGTATACTATATTGTATATATGTTTCGCACCACGACATTCTTTGTAAGACCATTTTATTTTGCTGATTTGTGAAGCTTTTAATTGGTATATACGTTACATAGTTATGTCGTAATAAAGAAACAGATAAATCATATTATGTATGTGTAGAGCTCATTACAGGGTTATTTGTTAAATTGCAGCAATTGTCGTCAAACTGAAAAGCCTGCAAAAGGACAAAACCCTCTAAACCTGTTGCTCCTATTGTTACAATTCTATTACGCTGTACATTGCACGTTATCTATGCTCATTACCTTGGTGACCTCCGACCGCTAGTAATGGGGCGTCTTGAACTACGCGCCACTTTCTTTACTCGAATCATTTATAAAGTAACGTAGTTAAGTGGTACATGCTTAAATAAATGTAAAAAAGTGGCCAAATTTAAAATTAAATTGAAACCTATCACGTGAATGTTTTATAGTCCTGTTAAGTTGAATCAAGAATTTAGTAGTGAATAATAAAAGAATAACAAAAACTGAATCTGAATCTGTTCATGCTTCATGTTTAATTTAATTATTTCTTATAATTATCTTATTTTATAGCAGTTATTTAATTCAGATATGGTATAAAAATCTTTATGTGGTATCAAAATTAGTTTGGGGTCGGGGCAAATGAATGTTTAATATTTCTCCTTCATATATAGTTCAAAAAAAAATGTTTAAGTGACATTGTGGGTTAAATTATTAAAGTTTGGGGCTCTGAAGTCCAGGGGCCCCGTATTATCGAAACGGCAATAGGTACGCCCCTGAGCTGGGGGCTATTTTCTTTATAGACGTAATAAATATCTTGAGGATATGAATGTACTCGACATTTGTTCAGTATTTTAATACACGACAATTACTTTGATATAAATCCAAGTAAATGAATGGCTATGTTCGGAATCGCGACAAAATCTCGCCGTGTGTCGACGGCGCGACGATCGCGCGATATCGCATGACGTATGAGTGCGATAGACGCATCTTGATTGAGGGGTGACCATGGTTTATGGTAAACATGACATATAAAAATATATAACCTGCTTTACAGGAATTTATTAAAAAAGAATAAGAAAATGTTGGTCATGGTAGTCCTCAAGAAATAAAATTAATTTATCTAAGATATAATTGATGGAATCCGGCGCCTATTTGCGGAAATCCATATTTTATTTTTTATCCATTAGTATATGAATTTATATAAATAAAAAATCGCTAAATGTGTTGCTAGGTAAAAAATTTCTAACGGTTGAACCGATTTGACAGAATTCTTTTTTATTGCGTTTGACTTCGATAATGTTTTACGCTAACCACCCTTCGACCAACGCCAGTCAAAGTGCCAAGTTTGATCTTCATTCGATGGTAATTATAATGTGTTTGTAATCGGCTAGTCAGACGTTAAGGTGTTTCTCTATGTTAGTTACTTTGAATTTTCACAAATCTATTATACATAGAGTAGACATAAGGCTGTCTGTAAGCGGAAATATTCATCAGTTACAAAAAGAAATAAGATTACAGTAGTATTTTAGCTTCATAGCGGGACCCTATCTGTCTCCTTTTCTTTGTAACCAAAGGTCTAGTTGAAAATCTAGCTTCTCTGCTCTATCTATAATACATTCATTACCAAAGTCCACTCCAATTCTCGTTTGTGATTTCATTATATCTTAATTATCGATCAACAATAGTCGAAATAGTTTTATTAATCTTTTTTAATCTGGCCACCCTGACAAAAATGCGGCGGTGACGCGCGAGCCGCACGGTAATATTTTAAAATCGATGTTTTTATGAATCGATAATTTGTTCGGACCGTTTTGGTGCGACGTTTCGCGAGCCAATCGATTCTTATCTCGATGTCACAACGCTTTGTTTCGATTCGGGCCCTACATCGACCATGTTTCTCTTGAAATGTGTTTTCTTGCTAACATACGAACTGATGTTATCATAAACTTTGTGCAAATTTTAAATTGCAGTTAACCGTGTTTGAATTATTCGATTTGAACCCTTATGCGTTTGGAGTATGAGTTACATTTGATAGATTATTATTGTTTTAGGTCTATTTGACTGTTTGTGTCAGTTTGTCTGTCCTTTTCGCGCGCATGTCAGGTCGTCTGCCTTCAGGTGTGTTCGATGGTTAATATTTGATACTTTTTTGTCTCTCTGAGAAGAATTTGCGATTGCAATGCGACGTCATTATGCGGTGTAGGTCGTTCAGAAAATACACCTTTTTGTGAATTTCATTCGGGGAACAATATTTTTATGGTTATGAATATTTGTAGGCTTTAAATGAATCTAATTATGGTTTCGAGATGACAGATAAGACTGGAGCTGAAGTATTTCACACAATTAATTTATTTTCAAGGTAATCTTCTATAGAAACCACTTAGATACAACATGTTTGTCTTTTTGGTTGAAAGGTTAGCTCGCTCGTTTAACAATTACAAATATTCTTTTAGATCGGCTTCGACTTCCGACAGAAGTAAGCCTAATTGTAATACGTAGGTGTCACTATGTTACTGTGTGCTTATTAAATTTAATTCATATTTTATTTTATGCCAGCATATAATATGTTAGACTTCTCTTAGTGGCTTTAATAATTATTAAATAATAGGAATAATTTTGTTAAGGTTACATACCCGAGAGGTAAAAACGGTACCATATTAATAAGACTTCGCTGTTTGTCTATTTGTCTATCTGTCACCAGGCTATATCTCCTGAAACATGAAACTTAGACTGTTGTATTTGTGATGATTTCTTTCTATTGACGCTATAACAACAAATACTGAAACTAGAATAAATATATAAATATTACTGGACAATTTATACAAATTGCTCTAACCCCAAAGTAAGCAAATTATATGCTTGTGTTATGGGTGTTAAACAACAATACTAATACATAGAAATACTTAAATAGATACAAAGGTAAATTTAATAAACACCCAGACCCGGAAATACAAACAATAAACTAAATATATAAAGTGTGCTTTCATACAAAAAACATTCACGGTATGGAACCCTTCATACGCGGGTCCGACTCGCTATTGACCTGTTTTTAAGACTTAGGTACAGACAGATATAATTTTTATTTCGAAATTGTCCCTGTATTGATATAATATTATGTAGATCTTAAACTATAAACAGCAATATTTAATATTTGTTAGGTATGTCACAAAAAACATGGCGGCTATGACGTAACGGTCTTTTTTAACTTTTAAAGTTTTCGTAGTGAATGAATTCTTATAAGATATATAAGTAATATTAGGGCGTTTCTGGAATATACATTTTTGAAATCACTCAGTTCACTTCACACTGCAATAGAATTGTATAATATAGTGAAATCTCTGCAATAGTAAAAAGTAGAGTAGATAGTGTTACAGACAAGATTGATTCTCCTTTCCCTAGATATATCTCCTATCAAAACCCATTTTACTTGTCTAACATTTGCGCCACGTAGGTTATCTAGGTCTTGCATGAGATCTATCATCTGCCCCCATTGTTTGATATTATATTGTTCTGTTAAAAAGCTTTGTAGACGTCACAGCGTAGACAGAAGACATTTGTTGGCGATGACTAATAGAAAGAGGTTTGGCCCCCAATAAAAGTAAGGGTGGAGATACACTCAACGAATATTGTTATTTTTTTTAACAAGTGAACATGTTTTAATACCTCGTTGGTCCACCCTTTAGCCTACTCGCATAGCGCCACCAACCAACCGCGAGGCTAAAGTTCGATTACCAATAAGTGATTTGTGTTATGAACACAAATATCTGTAGAATTTATACTTTGTCGTCGGCGCTTGGTGGAATCCTATTGTATTTATATATTTTCCTTCAAAACACATATTATTACTTTTTTTTTATTTCAACGTTACACTTTAGCCAATCGGTGTAGCTTTTTACAGCATTATCAGGGTTTGTAAAACTAAAGACAAATACACATTTTTATAATTCTACACACAAGGATGCCTTCATTATTGTGGGACAGTACAAGTTTATATTTTAAAGGAAAAAGTGTATATGTTACTGTAAAAGCATAAACTACAGTAAATCCTAAGAATTTCCAGTAAAACCTAAGATTTACCAACTCTTATTGGTTAGTTGTGGGTAGTGGATTCCTGCCCAGGCGAGTTGCTGCACATGACTCTACAACCAGTGATCTTGTTGGAAATGACCCAGTTAATCTATGTTCGCCTCTTACGAGCTACCTGGTAGAGAGATAGATGGTCTATTCTACACAGAGGACCCGGACCAATAATGTTTTTTTTTTGTTGTCAGAAAATGTTTTTTTTAACATTTACCGTGCCTTCGATTTAAATCCTGAGATTTACCAAGTGAATGGTGGTAAAAGTTCGAATCACATGATTTTTCGTCATTTAACCAATAAGAGTTGGTAAATCTTAGGTTTTACTGTAGTTTGTGCTTTTGCAATAACATATATACAAATATCCGTGTTTCCGGGTTTGAGTGTTTTTTTAAACTGATATCTTCGTAAGTATTTCTGTGTATTAATATCGTTGATACATATTTTTTATCCATAACAAATGTGATTTTCTTACTTTGGGGTTAAATCAATTTGTGTAAATTGTCAAGGGATATTATTATCATTATTAAGACATATTTATGGAACGATTACCAGCGGATTCTCTAACCGATATGACTTAGAAACCTTTACGAAAAGTGCATGCACATTTCTAAAAGATCGACGCATTTGTGATACTCCCGGTATTAAGGATGTTCGTGGGCGGCGGTGGTCACTTACTATTATGTGACCTACTTGCCCATTTGCTTCCTCTTGTACATAAAGATTTCCCGATTTTTTTATGATATTGGAAGGCAAACAAGCAGACGGATTTCCTGATGGTAAGAAATACAAGTCGCCAATAGATACCAAAGGTGGAAATAGTGCGTTGCCAACCTGAGGCTGGGATGGTAAGCCTCTTGCGTGAGTAACTTTACCAGCTACCCTACCTCCCAAATCAGAACACGACAATGGCGGGTGTTGACGCTATTGTGGCAGGAATAAGTAAGACGGTAGTACTCTCGCAATGATTCGTTCGATACCAATCCGGACGAGTCGTTGCGAGACTCTACCACTTAGATACGAAATTTATGTGACTCATAGAGCAATGGCGAGATAGATTCTCAACCTGATTGACTGCAGCAGCTAGACTTTATAAAATCTAAAAGTTTGTCAGCGTAGGCATCAAATACTCGTACATTACTTTGACCTTTGGGAACTTTAAATAAATATTTACAGCATATTTGTGAAGCAATTTTTGTGGAGTAAAATTGTGCTACTCGGGTATGATAATAGTTATCACGAAGGTATAAAGAGATCCAAAAAAACCGCGCAAGTGTGAGTTAAACTCGAACGCCTAGGGTTCCGTAACATTATCTATAAAAACGGCAAAAAAACACGTACGTTTTATGTTGTTGTAAGCCTTTATGTAATACCTATATATTTTATCTGTTTTTAGTATTTGTTTATCGGCAACAGAAATACATCATCTGTGAATCAAAATTTCAACTGTCTAGCTGTCACGGTTCATGAGATACAGCCTAGTGACAGACAGACAGACGGACAGCGGAGCTTAGTAATATCCATTTTTACCCTCTGGGTAACGAACCAAAAAAAAAAAAAATTGAAGACATTATTTCAAACTTAACGGTTGTATCCCAATAATAATAATCTTCATAATACATAAGTATTTACCCAGGAATAACTGCTTCCTTACTGCAATGAAATGAAATGAAATTTATTTATTTGCCGAATATGTGTGTTAAAAGTTGTTACAATGTAAAAGTTTTTAATTATACCAACATATTCTACCACAATGTGGTATGCAAATATTTTAACATATAATTAATATATATTTATTAACTATAATATTATATAGATCATCTGGTTATTTAAAAACATTAATTTATACTCAACTTTTTTTTAACCCTGTCTACCATAAACTACCAAAGTTAATTTGATATGTTGAGTGTACAACTACCCTAGCCGGTATCGCAGTGACGTGGGCGTACGCTAATAAATATACATATCGTATCATCTGCAGATAGCAGTGATATCAATAGTTGTTATTTATGCCGCTAGATGGCGGCCTCAACAACATAAATAAAAACCGAGGCTGATCTTTATCACACCAAAATTGGATGCTGCTCACGTATATATAGTATGTCTTAATACGTCATATATAGGTTTGTGACGACCCCATCGCCTACTAGCGGGACGACCTAGTAAATTTAGATTGAGCGATAAGGTCGCCGTTATGTATGTATTGTTTTGTCTAAGTATTGATGTTTGTTGATTTTGTGATTTTAATTTTTTTAGTGCTAAATAGGGTTATTTTAGCCAAACTAGTTGTCCCGGCGAACTTCGTACCACTAGTTCGAGTTATGTTACTTTTTTTTATCTCAATTGTCAAAGTTCAAAATATGGTTATTATGCTATTTCAGGTGAAGACAAATCCAAAAACATAAAAATCGTAAAAAAATGCTCTAAAATCGTAAAAAAATATCTAGTCATTCTATTATAAATGGTGTAACTAAACTTTTTACTATTTTAATTTAGACTAGCTTATTTTAGTATGATTAGTACCTACTTATCTCCGAATTCTTACTGTCAGAACGTCAGTGTTCGTTATAATGAGGTTCCGGTTTGGAAGGATAGCCGCTGAACTTACGTTTTAATACCCTAAAGATATAAATGCACTTTTGACATTCATATTGTATAAGCGACATCAGGAAATTCGTCTCTTTGCTAACATATAATATAAGAAAGCGTAATCTCACTTTTTTAAGAAAAGATTTACATTCGTTTATTTCAGTTTATCGTTTTGCTTATTTTGGATATAATGTATGATAAAAAAAATAAAAAAAAACTATCAAGATAACAAAAAAATACGCGAATACAAAACAAGAAAAGCAGCACTCGAGTCTCACCAAAAGGTCAACTTCTGTGGACCAAGAAATATTATGCAGTTACGATGTGTATTTTTCCCATAATAAAATGCTTATATTTGTTTATTATTCTGTGCATTTTTATAATTTAAAACACTTTTTAACCATATTTAAATATTTAATTTAATATACTTTTTAAAATAAATAGCCATTCGATGGGATAGTACAACGCTTGACCTCTGTTTTTAAATTGTATTTTATGTGCTTAATTCATTTTTAAAAGATATTTTGTCTTCGTTTGAGACTTCCATTCTAATAGTCCAGGTTCGGACTCCACTATGCACCGAATGAGTTTTTTTAACTTAAATACCTTTGTGATGATAAGCTAAAATGTACTTATCTGATCATTATTTCATCATGCTGACATCAGTAATAAATTCAAATGAATAGTATTCAAGTATTCTGATGCGTGGTTCCTTTCTGTGTGTTTGACATTCACATTTCGACAGGATATTGTCAAATTATCACAACTAAATCAATTTTATGGTTCAATGGAGTCAAGCGCGCGTAACAGATTAATATGATAGATAAAAAACCTCATTATAATACTCGTGGGGTAGATACAGTAAAAACGTAGGAATTAAAATTAAACAAAAGCTTAAATCAGTTTAT
>DVZL01008417.1:0-10258 GCA_018236625.1 Lasaia peninsularis | reverse complement strand
AGTAATGGTAAAAGAAATTTTGAAATCGGTCCAGTAGTTTTTGAGCCTATTCAATACAAACATACAAAAATACAAAGATTTCCTCTTTATAATATTAGTATAGATTAAAAAATGCTTTGTTCACAGGGTAAAGTTCTGAAGTTACTCAACAATTTTTATACACAACATTATATATTCCTACCACCATAACCCCAGTAGGTAATAGCCAACATGGTGATGGCGAATACTGGCGAGACTTCAGTTGGGCTACCATTAACGTTACCGTTAAACGGTTGCTTTAATATCTTACTTAAGAAGGCTTTACATCTCCCTAACATTGGCAAAACACAACATATTTCTGTACTTTATTTTATAAAGGACAAGCTTTTCGCCAGCGGTTTTGCCCTTGCAAAAAGCAGAAGTCACAACTTTTAATATTATTGCATTAAAACATACTCTCATTATAATATAGTCATTTAAAAAGAAGCCTATCTGTTATTTTAATGTATATAAGGTATCTGTAATATTGTAATCTGTAAAGTTTCACCCAAATCCATCCAGTATTTTTCGTAAAATAGTACCAAACATACTTACAAACTTTCGCGTTTATAATAGTTATTAGTAGGATGAAGTATACCATGCAGACGGAGCCGCGAACTAACAATAGTTACTTTATACTCTGTTAATATTAAAGTAGCGACTATCAACGTATAATAAAAGCTCTAAATCATCGGCGGTTCAACTTTCAAATGTCGGCGTTTAATATAAACCGAGAAAGCTGTGACCTTTTCTCTTCCAACGACCAGATTGTCTGTGTCATGGCTTCCTCTTTGTAATTTGAATCATGAATGCGCTCGTCATGCCGCACTTCAAAGACGATAGACGAGGTAACTGGCTAATTTTATATTTTGTTGTATGTCATTTTATATGTTGTACTTATTTTTAATTATAGTAACATGGAAGCAATAATTATTTAAAATACGCGTCGCCTATAAGCGCTAAAGATGTTAATAATACGTAAAGAAGCTGAGAACTCAGACACCTTTTTAAGTTCATTACCGTACCTACCGTATTACAAACTGGAACACTACAATAAGGATCACCGACTTTATAGCAGCAAGAATAGGACTATTATCCTAGAATAACTAGGAAAGTGTAATATTTTATGAGCGGACGAAGTGAACGCGCCACTTCTATGTCTACTTAACTATTTTAATATACCTAAACCGGTTAATCTGGAGTGACAGCTTATTGTAGCACGAGCAAAGTCGCGGAAATGTTATAGCACGTATACGAGATAATGATGACAGTCGAATATCAACATACATTAATAACGTTTAGGCGCAGCTTCCAGCGGGCGTCGGTATGTTCATCATTAACTACCACATGTGGTACCGGTTTTCATCAATAAATAGCGCCTCATTAGATAAGACAGGTGCCTACTCCACGAAAGTCATCTTAACATCGTCTCGTATTACTTAGTCGATAGTTTGCCGGTACGGCTAGTACCTACTGTCGGCGATTTCACTTACATTGAATATAACTTCGCTCCCATTGAAACGATTTTAATGAAATATATTCTATCCTTCAACTTTAGGAAGATCTGAACAAAATATATTTCGTAGTTTTCTTGAAATAAAGCAAAATAAAGAAAATGTTTTGCATATAATATAGCAAAATAACGAAAATACTAAAGATATTGCAAAAATTTATTTGTCCGTTTTTTTGCAGTTTTGTACTTATTTATATGCTTTCAGTAGATATTTTTTTAACTATTGATTAATGCGAGCCTATTTTTTCTGATTATATTATATTACACTTTTTTTTAATAGTTTAATTAAATAATAATTAGATGATCGTTAAGTCACCTGTTGAGTTACCAGCGTGTGAGCAAAAATTTCTAAATGGCCGATGATGTCCCGAACACTAAAACCAGTTTGAGTTATCTAATCACAATACGTGTTTTTGATTTGCCTAATGAGATAAAAAAAATCTAGAAATGGACAAAATAATTGACATAGCTAGTTGATTTTTATACTAGTACTTGTGCCATATTTCTGTTATTCAAAAAAGACTACGAAATAAATGTCATGACAAAAAGCAAAAAATAGCGTTGCACGTTCTGAACTTTCAAAAAAGGAACATTGATCGTCTGCGATTCCATGCACGTTCTAAATTTAAAAGCCAATCGAGTGTTGCCAATTGCTGCGATGTTTTTCTTTCTTTACAAGTCGAATGTCGGGAGTGATCGGACCAAGATTATTATCTATTAAAGTTTTTATCAGGGCCCTAGCGTGCAGCGGTATCGATACCGAGATATAATCATTAAACATTCTCATGGACGATGACCCCAAAAAAACCATGATGAGAATATTAGTTGTGATCAGAAAATTAAAATTCAACTTTTTTAATATCACTCTTTAAGTATATTTTTGCAAGACATTTAAATAATTCTACATACTGTTTGAAATATAATCCAAATTATGCTAGAATCTAGTATATTTAACTTCTATGAAAAACCGGTCAAGTATGAAACTATTCAGTTTTGAAAGCTCTTATAAATCGGGTCAAGCCACAAAATCCAATTTACATAAATGACACTCGTAGCAATCGTAAGTCATAACTGAAACCACTGCAGTAGAGGATGGCCATGATCTAGACGCTACGTCTGTGGAACACCTGTGTAAACAATTTCTTGCGGTTTCTTTGAATATTATGTTTCGTGTCTCCTATACACATTTGTAATTATAAATTTAACCAACTCAGAGAAAAAATAAAGAGCTCGTACCGTTATAAAACCAATATCATATGAGAGACATTTAGAAATTGAATGTTAGTATTAGTAGTCGTTAGTTGCATATAAAAAACAGGTCAAGGGGCAAAACTACGTATGGGCTTTGCAGAAACTTTTGTCATTGAGGTCAAGTCGCAATAACTAGTCGCCATAGGTAACACACAGAAGCTAGCGCAGTTGCCATCTTGATTTAGATTTTAGACTATATGACTAAAGGTCGTAACTCACTTACACGTCCCTGCTACGCCTCGCCTAAAAAAATATCATTTAAATATGGGCTTTAAGGCATGACCTTGCGATATACTTTATAACGGTAACGCAGCAGACGCCGATCAGGCGGCTAAATTATGTATATATGTGTTAGAGTAGCCGGTAAACTTACTTACGCAAGAGGCTTACCATCCCAGCCTCAGGTTGGTAACGCACCATTTCCACCTTTGATGTCTATAGGCGACGTGTATTTCTTACCATCAGGAAATCTGTCTGCTTGTTTGCCTTCCATTACCATAAGAAAAAAATGTTAAATTAGTCAGAACATAATAACTTGTATGTATTTGACTGTAAACATTTAAAATATAAACTAATCTGACAAAAATCCGTTTGCGTTGAAAAAAAATCAGTTGTATAAACTTTCGTGCTTTTACAAATAAAAATCTTTTCAAGGCTCGAATTTTATTCTTCATCAAACATTTACAAAATCGAAAAGAAAAATTATATTTGTCAGACTGACGTTACCTTTTGCTGAATTGACTTATATAATTTACATGCCTCCCTTTGATCTCAGAGGCACGATAATACGATAAGGAGTCTCCATGTAATTATGCATTACGTATTTCGATTCCTATTTGGATGTAGATCAAACATTTTTGAAGGTAATCCAAACAAGCAGGTGGATATTCTGTATAAAACGCAAGTGATGGGTGCCAAGACATATAAGCGTAGTTGTGATTTTATACTCTATTTACATATACTCTAATAATAATTAGAAGCAATAAAACTACAGAGTGCTTGCGCATGCCTTCTTGAAGCTCGAAATAAAAGATGCATTTTGCTATGCGCTTATCTGACATATGAACAACATGACCACACCAGCGCAGTTGACGTCGCATCAGATGTGCCTCAATACCGTATAATATCTTAGCACAGCAAAGGACTCCAGTGTTTCTGATGCATCCTATCCAAAGGATATTCATAATACCTCGTAGGCATCGGAGATGAAATTAGTCTAATACTTTATGCATCTACGGTAAATGCACCAAGTCTCTGAGCCGTATAACAAACTCGGTAAAACAATGGCTCTGTAAAATGAGATTTTCGTAGTTAGCCCAAGATCAAGGGAACGAAATACCTTTGAACGAAATCTGCCGAAAGAAGCTGCAGCAACGTCGATTCTGCTATTTATTTCAACATCAAGATCACACTGCAAATTAATTGTGCTTCCAAGATACCTGGACTTCTCCACGTGCTTCAAGATATCTTGACCGAGACATACTTTGAGAGGTATGTCTGTTGAAATTACTAATGAAGTAGAATTCATAACTACTGTTTTTCTTATATTTATTTTGAGAACAAATTTGGTACATGTCTCATCAACTCCAGTCATCAGTTGTTGCAAAGAATTTAATATTTGTTTGCTAAAATCAAACAAATATAAAATTACTAGCTGACCCGGTGAACTTCACTGGATATATGAACATCAATCAAACATTTGACAGGTAAGAACAGTTTGTTTGGGAAAATTAAATAGTCGTTTTTAGTATTTTACTTGCAATTTTTTATATTTTCTTTGTCGTTTAAACCTTCCCTGGACTTCCACAAAAATTTTAAGACCAAAATTGACCAAATCGGTTAAGCCGTTCTCGAGTTTAATGAAGTCGAGACTAACGAAGGGAAATTCATTTTTATATTTATATAGATTCAATTTTCAATAAAATGTGTAAAAATCAACTAAAAATATAGGCTTTGCTATACAAGAAAACTTGTAAAGTAGGAGTAAAAGCAATTTAAAGTCAAGGAGCGTAAACGGGTATATAAAAATTGTCAAATATGGTGTGTTCAAACAAAACTAAAAAAAGATTTTATTTATAGAGGCGCTACTGCTGAGTAATGGAATGAATATTCTACGGCTCGGTTTAGCTTCAGTTCGTATCCAGGATAACTCCAGGCTGTAGTTTGCGGTCATAGATCATAGGATTTATTCACGATCTCGCACGACGTAAGCGGTTCGGTGAGGGGATAGTTTCATGCAGCGGTATTAAACTATGTAGGAGTGTTCAATTAATTGTACCGTTTCGCAAATACGCAGTCGCAGCGTCGTAGATGATGGTAACAGTGATAGTGGGCTTGCCCGTATATGCCGCTTTTTAAAAGCTTTTACTTAACTTGCAATGTATGCATGTAAGTATGTATATTTGGGTGGAATATTAAAACTTGATTTTGAAGTAGACATCTTTATCCAATTGAGCTGAAATGTTGTATACACGTTTAGATTGGATCACAATGCACGATAAAGTACGTGACGTCATTCTAAATTCAATATGGCCAACAACCAAGATGGCGGAAATTTTAATGTTCTTCTACAATATGTAAAGTAACTCGAAAAACAATATGACGCCATTTTTTCTTTTTAGAGCTTACTAATATAAGCTTTTTTATTTTTTTTTAATAGCTAATAATATATCATAACTAAATTGACAATAAATTGTAAAGTTGATTCATTTCCACATCAAGCCCAAAAACGTCCGGTCACTAGACAGCAACGCATCAATAAATAATATGTTATTGTAAGAATTGTGTTTACTATTTGCTTTATAAAAGAGAAAAATGTTTAGAATTTGAGTTTAATAAATATTCAGTAGCAAAATATAAGAAAAATATGTAAATGAGGAGAATTATGGAACTCTCTGAAGGCTCTTCAGATTGATAATCCAGAAAGAAACGATCAGTATAGAACATTTACATAAAGATAAACCGGAGTAGTGGCCAACCGTATCTGACAGTAAAATGGCTTTATCAATATAGGATTATTATTTGGATTACAAAAAAATTATCACAATAGCTTTCTTCATCTACTCTTGTTTATTTTTTTATTATATAAAGTTATAGCTATCTGTGCTTCGTACACTATATCTGTTATTAATGAAAAAACCTTACTAATAAAAAGAAATCATTTTGTCGACTAATTTTCTTACCCAAAACTAGTATCACGAAGAGAAATATTAAAATCTGTACATTGATTTCATTTTTTAAACACTTAAAAAAATAAGACTAAAAACGGATCTAGCAGAACACATTTTTCGCAATTTTAGAATTATTGTCTGCCTGTCTATCTGTCTCTATTCTGGTTGCGGTTCACGCTAAAACTTCTTTGATCGGTACAAAATTTGACTAGTAGGTAGCCTATGTTCCGAGGTAGGCTGTAGACTACTTAATATCCCGCTTAACCCCACTCACTCTTAAGGGTCGAAAAAACTATTATAACTTGAAACCCTGAATGTACCTTCAAACGTATAGATATTCTTAAACTGGTCAATAGATTTTATCCGCAGAGCTCTGTAAAGATAAGTAAAGCTGTTAAAAAATAAGAAAAGTCTCAAATCTTATCTTAAATAAAGAAGGCAGGACTTATGCATCCACGATTAGCCGACAACATTAGGTCGCAAGATGAGACTGGTGGATATTTCATCGTCATGTCGGACACAAATCCATTCTCAGGTAAAGTTATGTTTTTCAGATGAAAAATCTCATAAAACAAATTGTCCCACCCAGGAATTGAACCCAGGACCTCGTGAGTTAAAGTCGAACACCAGCTACCCTCAATCCCAAGAGCGATGTCCAGAGGAGAGAAGAGGAAATATTTTCAAGAGGACCTACCTCTTACTTATTAATAATCAAAAAAATATAATCATTTTGAGCCCAAAATTGAAAAGGTTATAAATTTCAATTTATTTTTCTATCAAAAGCCTAGTTCAAAAAAAAAAATAATTGAAGCTCTGAAATACAAAATAATTTCGTTTTATACATTCTGAATAATGTGAAAAAGTTGTGTAATTTCCGAGAAAATCTGATAACGATACTTTAACAAGTTTTTGTTGGAATATCTATTAATCACTCTAATACTTTTATATCTCGTGGATTCAGATGTTATTAAAAGTTTTATCCTCTATAAAGGTAGTAACTTCGGATGATCACAATTGGATGAGCATGATCATGAATTCGAATATTTTATGGTCATTAGTGATTATAAAATATTTTTGGACGTTTATTAGGCTAATATATGTAAACTTTCATATCAATTTAGACACATTGTGACATTTTTCCATATTATAATAGAAATACTTTCATTAAATATGTGTTATCATATTAGAAGACATAAAAGCAGATGTCCTTGATGATAAAGAATTTAGTTTGCCTATAGACTGCAAAGGTGAAAATGGCACTGGCATTTTAAGCCTGTTGTAATATGATTCGCAGAAGTCGAGGAAGTTATAAATCTATACCACCTAGGATTAAGCACGGTTTTATGAGTTGCTTGGTAAAAGCAATTGACCTAAATAATTTTTAGCCCGAGACCAATAAGTAAATGATATAGTCAAGTTTTATTTATTTAAAATTAATAAAATAATGCTTTAAAATATAATCATACCACTAAAAATAGAAAATAAACGCGATCCAAATATTCACCAATTGATCTAAATATTATTATAAATAATTGATCGGAGCCGCGTACCTTGTATTGTGATTTAAGTATATACAACGACATCTATAGGTTGTCCGGAAATAACTTAGCAAAAAAAGACGTTTGTTATAATATAGCAGTCCGCACTCCGCAGTCCCCTCATATATTTATTTTATCCTGTTATTTAGTATTTATTGTTATATTGAGGACAGAAATCCCTCATTTGTCATAATTTCACCTGTCAAGATATCACGGTACATGGTGTATTTCTTACGAGTACAATCACAAAGCACATTTAATAACTCAGTAGGTTTTTAACGAAGAGATTGATAAAACTAATACGTGAACAAAACCGGGCTCCGTAACTGGTTGATGAGAAGAATCACCCAAATGTAATATGGCATTGGATTAAAATGATGTCTTTGAAGAAGTTCTCTATTGAGCTGTTCCTAACTTTGGAAACATTCACGAAATGTGCGACACAAAATATTTTAGAATTTCAATTTATTGTTCGTCGCAATAATCTCAAAGTTGCCATCAAATTTCGCAAAAGCAACTGATGCCTCGAGGACATAACGTATTTGTCATCCGTAACGGCCTTTGTTTTGTTAAAAGCTATATTTTAATTAAATTAATAGCGGTGATATTTTACTGTCAATTATCGTTTGCTGATTTATTGAATCAACTTGGGCGGATGCGTTTGTTATATTTTTTGGCATCAATAGACGTCTTTGCATTGAACATTTGGTAAATTTTGGTGTTTACAACAAATTAATAAAATTGGAGTGCCAGTATGCAATATTTTACTATTTTTTTCCGATTTTACTAAAGGTTTGTACCCGTTAATCTCTGAAACGGCTGGGTCTATATAAAATAAATTTTCATTGAAAAACAGCTGAAGAAATAAGGAATAGCTTAGGCTACTTTTATTTTAGCAACGTATAAAATAAAAAATAACTAAATAAAAACACGGACCAAGTCGCGGGCACAGCTAGTCTAAAATAAAAATTAATTATCATCTTAACCATATCTATTATTGGGTCGGTAATATACTTATGCACCCACGATTAGTCAATGTTATTAGATCCAATTATGTAACAGATCTTAAGCCCATTTATCTATCGGGCAGGAATTCCAGATTTCCTCACTTTGCTTTCATTCACCGTAAGAGCACTCATAAAATGAACTTAAGTTAGAGAAACTCATTGATACAACACGAAGTTTGACCTGCACTACCGAAATGAATCTTTGAAGCACGTATCACTTATATTTTTCAATTTCTTAAGACAATTTACTTATTCATTTATGTAGCTATCGTTAAAACGCACGCTTAAACCACTTGGTATAATTGGAGGCAATGATTTTATATACAAACAAGAGGTAGATACGTCATTAGCGCTCAAAACGCGTGCCATGGATTGGTCCTAATTAGGACCAATGTGGTCCTATGGAGAGGGTGTGTCGAATGATACAAAAAATATTATTAAAATGCCGTCTTATGTGTTTCGAAACTGCACAGACTATGATAGAAAAGTTAATAAAAATAAAGGAATATCATATCGTATAAAAATATTAAGTTTTACATATTTTTTTTTTATTTCAATTCTTTTTTAAATTATTAAATTATATATAGTCGTTTAATATATGACGCAATAAATCAATCGTGACTGTACTGAGTACGTATAACTGTCTTTTTCACTCTTGTGATTCCCATATTTTTTGTCGCACTTATCCTGTTTGTTTTGTTTTATTAAATGTAAGTATTTAATATATTTTATGAGACGGAACAATCATTTCGTGTATGCTGTATGAAGATGGCGAATCTTGTATACAAGATAAAATCATTGATTGGAGGTATCTGGCGGACGGGCGAGATCCACATCCTAATATCATGTAACATCATGACATTTTCCTCTTTTTTAATGTTCAACAACAAACACCACTGTTGTTAGAGTGCTTTTGTTTAATTTGGATTGTAAGTATGTACCTAAGTTTGGGTGGAATCTTAGAATTCAATTTTGTAGTAGATATCTTCACCCGATTAAGCTGAAACTTTGTATACACGTTTAGTTTGGATACAATGCACGATAAGGTTAATATGACCATCCTAAATCCAATATTGTGGACCAATCAAGATGGCGGACTTGTTGTATTTAAAGCACTTCTACAATATGGGTATCAAATGAAAGGGCTCGTTGAGAGCAAATCGAAACATTTACAAACAATTTGTAAGGACGTATTAATCATCTATTTAAAGAGCATGTCGGTAAATACAATAAACGTTATGCAAAATAAGTAGGACGTTTTAAATCTCAGTTGTAAGATTTATTATTTCTAAATCCCAGAAAGTAACATTCTTATAATTTTGTAGCGAAAAGAAACTCCTTGTTTTTGTGTACTTCAAATGTCTCCGAACATAAACCGAACTTGTAAATCGATGGCCGAATTGGCATAGGTCCAGACCTCTCTTACCAATACAGCGCATTACAAAAATCTGTTGTAGCACCATTTGGCAATCCCCACGGCGCAGGGGGATCACGTACTAACGTTATTTAAAAGATTTTGTATAAGCGCCGCCGGGCGATGCGACTATTAATTTTACGGCAGAACGCTTAGTAGCTACTTTGAATATCAGACTCGAAAGAATGAGAAACGACTTAAACGAAATTTCTAACTGAAGTTACATTTTCTTTCGTATATATTTTTAAATCATATTGTGTAAGAGAATAAAATCTGATGATATAAAAGCGTTATCATTTTCAATGGTGTATCTATATAAAAAACCGACCAAGTGAAAATAACACTCG
>DVZL01008416.1:0-10258 GCA_018236625.1 Lasaia peninsularis | reverse complement strand
ATTATTATTTCTAATTCTATTCGAATTTTTCTTCGGATGCTTGCAGCAATTCCTTTACTAATAATTTATTAAATATTAAAAAAAATAAATACTTTTTCTTTTGACCCAAATGTTGGGAACTTCTGAACGTTTGTTTACATAATTTATGCCTTTTCGTGACAGATAGTATAGTACTTTTAGCTTCATGATTGTAGTTCACTTTAGCGTCATGTTTAATATTTTAAATTCACCGTAAATTCACTACAGTTTTAAATTAGTTAATTAGAGTTCCATGGCTCGTTGCCACAAACTAATCAACATAATATTTATAATTTCTTAGCGAATAAATAACGAATGTTGACTTGCGGCATTCATCAATAATATATTACGTTTCTAAATTACTAGAACATCGTTGTTATTTTATCGTTTTCCTGTATTTATAGGTTACAGTTGAAAAGAGTTTGAATTAACCAAGTCAATTACTACGAAGTTAAAAACTATTAGAATATCTCTTTTTTGTAATAAGAATGAGACTCAAACTGATATTCAATTTTTTGTTCTTATTGTAGTTAGATGTGTAATACTCACAGAGAGGATTGACTTTTTATAGATATGTATATAAAAAAATGCTTAAAAAATAATTAAAATAAGTAGATATTTTAATTATTTTTAAGCATTTTTTTATATTATTTTTTTTACATTCTTTTTTATATTATTTTTTTGTATTTGAAATGTTAATTTTTGGTGTTTTCGTTAGTTGCAATAAATATTTCTATTCTATTCTAATAAATTATGTGTGAGATGGCTTACACCTAAAATAATTGATGGGTTCAGGCGTTACTTTGCAGAAACCCTTCTTTGTCTGTCTGTCTATTTGATACCGCTAATCTTTGAAACGGCTGGATCGATTTTGATGGGACTTTATCTGGTAAACAGCTGATGAAATAAGGATTAGCTTAGGCTATTTTCATTTACTTAAATTCAAACGCGGGTGAAGTCACGAGTACAGCTAGTATTTACATGATATTTAAATAGTATAAAGGAGTGTTTTAGTAACCGCGAGCCGTTCTTATCAGTTTCGGTTTATCAAAGGAAAATACCTACCCAAAATGAAATTGACTTCTAGTTAACCAATCAAAAAGCTCAAAACCGTTTGTCCATATCAACACATGTACTGCAATATTTCAAGTCTCTGTAGACTTACACATGGTGGGAATAAGAAATACAAACTCTATAGCTATGATAATTAAGTGTACTGTTGATTGTGAGTTTTGACTCGTTTTTTAGGTCAGGGCAAAGACAAGGGGAGTAATTATAATTTTGAATAAGAATGATTTAAATGTTCTGGTTGAGAAAAAAAATAACTTGCTAAATGAAGAATGTGTAAAAAGATAGATGATCTTCGTATTTTGTGAAGTTGAATAATTAATAGTTAAACAAAAAAAATTACTACTGCGTGATGGAAACGCTTTATGTACACTTATGTGTTTGGTGAATAATGCAGTTTACTTAAATCAACTTTTGTAAATTATATTACGAAACAAAATTTTAAATATGACGATTGGTGAGTTTAATTGGCTAAATATTAAAAAAAATTGAGTGTATTGGATAATAAGATAAGTGTTTCTCCAGTGATCAGATACTTTTTGAAACCCATTTTATAGAAAATTTTAAATAATAAATAAGGTCTGGAACTGCTTCCCTATAATTGGATCTTACTCTATGCAACTTAATCCCTATTATAACGTTTACAATAAACATACAAAAGAAAATCTTGAAATGAGTAATCTTTTCATCACGATCTTTTTCAAGATCGGCCTTAGACACGGCTTAATTGTTGCTAAAAGTATCGGTAATTAGTTGATGCTTCCAAATAGATGGTATTTATCCAAGGTTATTGGTGCAAATATCGAAGTTGGTAAAGTAGAACAAACGCGACGTTTTTGAAACATGTGATAGATATTTCGGTAATAATAATCTATACAAATAAATAAAATTGGAGTGTCTGTACGTAATATTAAAATAACCGTTTTTTATTAAATAATTTGTGTATTTACCAATAAAAAATAATTTACAAGGTACATATACCAAAACAACATTTTTTAGAGTTTTTGTCTGTCTGTCTGTTTGTACTCGCTAATCTCTAAAACAGCTAGAACGATTTGGACGGGACTTTCACTGGCAGATAGCTAATTTAATAAGGAACGGCATAGGCTACTTTTATTAAAGAATTTTATTGTAGAAACGTATAAAAAATAATTAAAAAAAAACGCGGACGAAGTTGCGGGCACAGCTAGTAATTAAATAAATAAATTCTTAAACTGTTTTCCCGGCAAATCATAAACGTACATATTCTTCATGCTAAGTTACTTAATGGTAGGCAGAGGTTGTCGAGTGCCAAGTGTCACGGTCCCTGCATACTTGCGTAGCTTCCTCCACACTTGACTTTCTTTATACAAATACGCTGATTTCGGAGAGTCTTAACACCATTTTTAGATATTAAACTGGCAATTTGGTCGTGGAATGTCAACCTAGGTCTTCCCGGGTACCTAAAGCCATACACATTGTATATCTATTTTGTCAATCTTTCATCTTTCAATGTTACTGCATGACCGAAACATCGGAGCACGCCCTTTTTAATTGTTACGCCCACACTTTGAGAGGGTTTATATAGAAGAGGTGGCCAATAGATTAACATGGCGGTGCGTATCTTTGACGTAAACATGTGACGAACATTATATTGAGTAAAAAAATTTAAACAATGGTGTACAAAAGGTGGACTTAATAAACGACCGGCGATATTAAACATCTGTTGCATTCTTATAGGGCCGGCTATCTCACTCTCACAAGGCCGGTTTGTAGCGACCATGAAGCGTAATCTGGAGATTACACTTCAAACAACGGCCTGTCTAATATTAAATAACTATCTCATTCGCTCAAGGCCGGTTTGTTTTCACTTTGTCAACGCCACAAAACTGGCAGAAAGTGAGGTTGGCCAGTTTAGAAAGAGCTAGCAATACTACATGATTGGGTCGGGTTATTATGTACAGGGTAATCTCCACATTGTACCTTTAGTTTTTTGACTCAAAAATAAAGTAGTTATTGTATATGTACAGATCTATATCATAAATAAAAGTAAATGCCTAATAATGTGTTACTAAGAGCAAAACTCGAGAATGGCTGAACCGTTGTGATTGATTTCTTTTTTGCTGAGTTTTAGGAAGGTTTTTATGAAAAAAAATACTGGTAAAATTTTAAGAAACATAGGAAAAAAAGCTTTACTTTTCACTGTATAAACTATAAACTCGTTAGCTGTCAATGGCAGACAGTACACAGTTCGGAGGATTAGCTAGTTAAATATAATTTGCAGTTTACAAATTAAGACCTCCTCCATTTTTGGTAGTCACTTATAAACCCTTACAGATAAAAAATCACAAAATATTGAGAAAAAACACGTAAACGATGTAGGTCCATAAATGGCAGGATAAATGAGCTTATAAGGTATCCCCGGGCGACCGTCATATGTTCTACTAATTAATAGATCGACTATGTTCGGAGTATTATGTATTGAATAGTTAAAACGCCATTTTGAAATATATGAGATTTTTATGGAATACCTTTCCTACATCCACAACCAGATGGATCTCCTGATATATTCTATATTTTTCATCGTAGTCCCTTGGTGAAATTTCCAGACGTTTATATTTCAAACTAGCTGTGCCCACAACTTCGTCTGCGTTTCTATTTAATTATTTTATTTTATACATTTCTGAAAATAAAATTTTACACTAAAAGTATCCTAAGCCGTTCCTTATTACATCAGCTGTCTACCGATGGAAGTCCCATCAAAATCGGTCCAGCGTTTCAGAGATTAGTGGGTATAAACAAGCAGACAGAAAAAAATCTAAAAAATATTATTTTGGTATAGGTATCTTGTAAACATATATATCAAAATAGCAATAATATAATGTAATATAGCAAAAAGCGGTTATTTTTATATTACATACAGACACTTGTACTTTATTTATTTGTATAGATAGATGAAAAAATATGTACTTTTTCATATATTACTTATAATCCTACTAACATTATAAACACGAAAGTTTGTAAGTATGTATGGGTGTACCATATGGATGTTTGTTACTCTTTAACAAAAAACAACCGAACGGATTTGGATTAAACTTTACAGTAAGATAGCTTATACAAGAGACTAACACACAGACTACTTTTTAATAGACTAGACTAAAAAGAGGATATGTTTTTATACAATAAGTATCATTAATCGGAAAAAAAATTGCTTTTTGAAAATTATCTATGTCATTAAAATAATTCACGCGGACAAAGCCGCGGACGGAAATCTAGTGAAAAATAAATATCGTAGGTGCATTGCATAAGTATGTATTATTTTTTTTTTTGGGTACAATACCCAAAAAGATTTTATACATTTTTTAAAAATTAAGTTTGAGTTTATGTAAGTTTTTATACACTTGCTCATCTAAGACTTAACTTAGTGCCACATAATTGTGTAACATTAACTTGGCTTCTGCAAAATAAATATTATTATAATTTCTTATGTTTGCCATGGAAACTACTATTTTGGATAAATATTTTAAATCTCAAATACCGGGAAAAAATATTAAACATTGGCAAATTCACTACTTATTTCCCGTGACTTTAATATAAAATTATGCAGCATCACCACAGAAACAATTTGAGGAAAAAACACCTGCCATATTTTTTAAAGTATCCGCATCTTAAAGTGAAACTTGCATTAAAATTATCCGCTTTGAGGATTAGCCTGAATAAATATAGTTACAATTTTTTTAACTGTCGAATTTACAAATAAATTTTACGGAGAGGTTTACTCCATATTACATATATTATAAAACAAAATACCGCTGGCTAAGTCGATTTGACTAGTAGCACTTCTGCGTACCTGTCTTTTGTTTCTCTTCATTATATTATGTATCACTTAATAAGATATTTGTAGTGAATAAAATAATGAACATATTTTGAAGAGACTTTTAGGCTCTACGTAAAATTCCATATTTTGAGGAAAATGAAGCACAATTTGCGGTTTTGTTAGTGGTTTTGATGTACGGATTAAATATATTCATTTGTTATAAATTGCAACGGAAAATTACTTCATAATAATGTTTATAATACTGTATTATACTATTACTATATTATATTAGTTTGGTCTCTACGTCTCTATGTTCAATTCTTACCTTCTTGGGGAAGAAAATCTTCGGTTTTCCTGTATAAGCAGAATAAGATGCCATATTTTCGACCTTGGCAACAACCATAATTTAGTAAAGAGCACTTGTACCACAAGTAAACATTAACTAAAACTAGAATCGTTTAAAGAAATCGCCTTCGAGAATTTTCGCCGATCACATGCAATATCTATATTGATCTTCAGATCATTACTGTCTATGTAGAGATCACAAAGAAAGTCTCTTTTTGGTTAGTTTTCGTCGCAATAAGCATAAAATCCTTCGACGCTTCCACGTCACTCGTCTTTATTATCTATTACGCACGACCTAGCATTACTTGTATTTGTGAGATTAATATAACTGTTATAAAATCACTGAAACTCTACAGTCACATTTTAAAACCATCGCGATTTGTCCACGAGACACGTACACATCACGCTCTACCTAAGTCTTTAATAAAACTGAATTTTGGTAGAGTTCAACTGTTGCTTTTAACAATTCACTCGTCGCGTCCCTCCGTGATTTTTTGTCTCTCTCCCACTTTGCGCGAGATAAACAAGGGAAAAAGTGACAGCTGAACGTGTCTGCTACAAATACGTAGAGATAGTGGATATAACAAAACATATTATCGTTGGATACAATGTATTTATTTAATAAGTTATTCAATTTGTTGAGCCAGTTATGTTGCGGATATTTATGTCATTATTGACGAAAATAATCAGATATTACGTTTTATGAATTACTCTTTCTATTTTTACTGTACCTCACGCAGTTTCACCTAATTTAGTTATTTATAACGATTATTTACTTACATTCATAATTCATAATTGTAGGTAACATTAGTTACTAATAATGTTTCCAGTGTATTAAAAATGTAAATGCTATAGAATCATCAAATGCAATCAAAGTAATAAATTAAATATACCAGGTGGTAGATTTCTGCACTAACGCGATGCTAGAATTTGTAACATGCACTTATCAATTTCTCGCCATTGTCGTTTTCCATTTAGAAAGAGTTATAGTAAACGAATATAAACACTTCTGATTTGTTTATTTTTAGACTTTCGGGTACAAACTATTGGTCTTCAGATTTTCAATATATTTAGACATTAACTTAGAGATTACTCAAAGCCAGACAAAGGAATAATCTACTATTAGAAAGCTGAATTACTCAACCAGTGCATTAAGAACCTAAAGATTTGTCCAGAATTATACAAACACTTTACTGCTGTAATAACGTCTATTCTCGTCACAGCCATATTACGGTTTAGAGCGTAAGTTAGTTGGTTACAAAAGTTTGGTGTGATTTCTGCCATTAGATAATCCCTCTCCTTGTTTATTTTTGATTTTATATAACTGTCTTAGTATCAGTATATCGTCTTATCAACGATCGGAGTTGATACCTTTGAAATATCTTCAGGTTTACCGAAACTGATAACTCTCATGTACTGACACAAATTATCACCAGACACCAGACATTGACCGAATATTTCGGATTTTCCAAACGTTTCGATAGTATCAGATGTGACTAATATATCAACAGGTTGAGTAACCAACAAGAATATTTGTTAAATAATATATATGTATATATGTATGTATGTAGCCTACAAATTGGCTACAATAGTCACATGTGAACACACCTGAGGAGTTTTGGGCAGAGTTTTTTAACATAATCCAATTTGACCAAATCTATCATTTGGGCCTGGTTTTCCTTCTGGTTTGGTCAGGTGGCAGTCAGTCAATGAAAAAATTGATATCATTATCAAATCTCCTAGATTAGGTAGCCGATTGCGATTGCGGAATCTGACCTTATGTCCAACAGTCTTAATGTTTGAAATCGTACTACCACACTAGATATATTAACCGACAGTCAAAAATACTAGGTTATTCCACAGACTGGTTTTTGGGCGACATCTCTACGCAAAAAAGATATATTTACCATTATTATGTATTGTAGTCTAAAGACGAAAATATGTATTTACCTTCTATAGAACTAGATCCATCGAAAAGCAGGTGATTGCGGACATCTCTACAAAACAGTGTATTTTTTAAATTAAGCTTCAAGAAAAACAAACCCGAAAGCTTAATTGCAATAAAAATCTGTATTAAAGTTTGTTTTGGAAAAACACAAATGCCGACAATTAGTTTAAATATTTGTTTATTAATCATTCATTTAAAAGGAAAAAAGATCCTAATTCCAATCAAAATAAATTACTCAATAAAATATTGCGCCTGATAATTTTTAAACCTTTGTGTTTCAAGCGTAGGAGTTACCAAAACGGAAAACGGTTCACGAAACAGATGACTCACAAAGTTAAAGTCTTTTTTACAAGTTCTACCTTTTACATACAGGATTTCATATAGGGATTACATTTTAACAAATTGTATAATGAGACACATTTACTAAAATTTTTAAATTCTGCTGTGCTCAAGATATCGAATCCCGTGCCCCAATCTTCGCCTCTCGCCGCTCTGGCAATTGAGCTAACACGAGTTTTATTTTTTTAATACAAAAATATGCCCGATAAACAACCCTAGACTGCCATTTTTTATGGGCACACGGCTCTCTTGACGATAAGAGGCAACTATAGACACCATTGATGTTGTAGACGCATCGCTGTCCTATGACCGGGATTGTAAACCTAATGCTCTTCCATCAACTACCCTTCTCTACGGAATGGAATACGACAGTGCAGGTAACACGACAATATAAGGCGTGGATCCATACTCGGGCGAGTAGTTGCACAGGACTCTACCCACCAGTTCTCAGATGTATTAAATATACGCACAATATTTTATGAGAATCGGCCAGGTCGTTTTGGAGGCATTTCGTTACAAGCACAGTAACATAATGATTGTATATATTAGATAAATTTATAAATATATAAATAATGATAAATAAGAAAAAAATAGTTTTATAATGATCGTAGTTATTTTTTTTATTGAAGGAATCAGTTTAAATATCGATTGCCCAGCTGAATTAACTCATACACTTAATAGATGTCTCTAAAAATGTTTTATTATATCATGAATGATCATCATAAGTAATTAGTAAAGTAATTTTAAGAGTCTACATAAAAAATGATAGTGATATTTTAATTTGAGAAATCGTTTTAAATATCGATTACCAAATTGAATTACTCATGCAGTGAAAAAGGATGATAATTAGTAATACATGAAGTAACTTATCCTGGGTTTAGTAGAAATAGAAAGTAATGACACACAGACGTCGCGACAACAGAGGCGACGCAGTTCTGGTCGCCGGCGGCTGACGGCTTGATAGACTATTTTAAGCAGTTACTTTAATGCAGTCTTTACCAGTTTGTTAACATATATAATAAGAAAAAGCTAGACAGACGGACACGTCTATCTCATAAATTACAATAAATTTAACATAGTGATAAACTATGTAGCGACTATGCTTTAACTTTCATGACCAAAATCGAACTCTCTTAGAGGTGGAATTTTCAAATATTGGAATTCCTTAGTAAAAAGTGAGTAAGCCAAATTTAATTGCTAATATATACATACAAAAATATCTTCACACCAAGTACCTTGCGGGGCAGGCAAAGAGTCACGATCACTACATTTATGCCTAGCTTTACTCCACATTCATCATCCATGTTTTCGAAAATTCTTAACACTACCCTCGGATAATACGCTATTTGGTCGCGGAATGTCAACCGAGGTCTCCCCGAGTACATCTATCCACATTCACATTGTATATATGTTTTGTCAATCTTTCATTTTTCTATTGTCATTTCAATTGTCTTGTTCATGTCAAATTGTTATAAATGATTTTTTTATTTTTTATTTTGACATATCGTTCAATTATTGTACGCCATAAAATAGCGAAATAGGATAGTTCTTTTTTTAATGTAATACCTCATGTTATGACCCTATTTCCTGCAATAAATGATTATTATAATTATTATTTCTACATACTAATATAAAGAGTGAAGATTTATTTGTTTGCATTGAATATGATCCGAAACTACTGGAATACTTTTTAATTTAAAATCTTTGGAATGGAATTTTTTGAATACCTGTGCAGATACGGGGCGGGCCACCAGTAGTATTTATATTTAGGTTTCCTATATATTTAGGGATTATAAGTCAAATAATAAAGCATAAAAAGGAGTCACCTAATAATAAATATAGTCAAAATATATCTGTACCAGCTTTCAAACAAAAAAGGATTATAAAAATTTGTTCATCTAGGTAATATATAAAAAAGATAATACATTCAAATGAAATCCTTCTTTTTTAAGTAGGTTGAAAAGTAACCGTCTTTTCACCTTTGTCTTAACAAACAAGTAATACAAAAATCATTTTAAGTTGAAATTATATTGCAAAAGTTCTATAAATATCAAAACAGTACATTAACTAAGTGCAAGAACTTTGCTGAAAGCCGTTTCTTCTCATATATGGAACCGACTTGAGAAGTTGCTTAAATTGTATTACTTTAGAATAAATCAATTGATTTATATTGGTTGCTACTGTTTTTCATAATCAAGATATTAGGTTTGATTCTCGATAGAAATAGGCATTTACTAGTTAAACCTGATACCTACTCTATATATTTGGGTATGAATGTACTGATTAATAATCTCCTCTGTGGTCAAATTTTTTCAGTTAATAGCTTAGATAGCTTGATTTTATTTGTGACCAATATTGCGACGAATTTGTCACCTGACACATCATGGGACATATCGTTGGCTAAGCGTGGGTGCATAAGTACTTTCAGGAACATTGATTAAAATATGTATTTCTAGATGCCCCCGATTTTAAGATATAAGTAGTTTCCGTCGTGGGAATTTTCAAAATTTTTAATTTTGCTTTTATTTTATACCTTTTATAGAGCACAGCAAATAAACTCTACATGTACATAAAAAATACGCATAATACTGCAGCGCCTCCTGGCGATTTGCCGCCGTAAAACATGTTTGAGAAATTCCACAAATCAATCACTAAATCGGACTTCATGTTACTGCAGCGCCACCTAGTGAATCATTGTCGCAACACTTATTTGGAAATCTTTACTAATCAACCACAAAACTATA
>DVZL01008415.1:0-10258 GCA_018236625.1 Lasaia peninsularis | reverse complement strand
AGCTGGTATCATTATTTGTAAACTTGACAGATAGATGTGTCAATTTAGTCTCTGAGATGAAAAAATAGACTTTACATTAACGCAACGAATAGAATTTATGTTGGAGTTGCCTCTGTTTATCTCTACCACACAAATACTATCTACCTACATTGCACACCTGCAAAATAATATAAATTTTTAAAATTTCCAAATACAACTTGGTAGCAAGAATAATAAAATAGCTTACATGTGGGTTTACTAAACTTTGGATCTGGACATTTGAGCTGCACCATCAGACCTTCCACAGCTAACAAAATATAATCAAATCATTCCATAATTGTAGCAAAGAACTATCTCGATTATGTTAGCTTTCAAACATATAATTGGCCCATTAGTTCAAGAGCTACCATACCAGACACATACGTCAAACTTTCGTTGGGCACCCTTTTTTCGTTAGACATTACAAAAATAACTTTATATATGAGTTATCTAAAGGCCACAATCGTCTCTATCATGAGAGCCATGTACTTGTTCTCTCAAATCCCACAAAAACTATGTAAACATTAAAATTGTTCGAGACACTAGTTATTTACTTAGTTCAATGGTCTGTGGACCACGGATGTTCCCTGGAACATCTACTACTATTAATAGATCAATAATTCATGCAGTGAAGGGCGAGCATGAGGCTATAGGTCAGGATTGCATTAAAGTGCATCCATAGCATGAGTATCAAGAATCCGCAACGGTTCAGTAAACACTCAACATCTTAATTGGGAAAATTCTAGTAGAACTATACCTGTGCCCACAATTTAACTTTCCCATCGCGACAAAACAGCAATATCCTGCTCGTTGTATTAATAGATGATAATCAAACGTAAGGGTAATAGAATTGGTAATAAAAGTAATTTTTAAAATAAATAAGGTTTGTTACTCTCCCTAAGTTATTATTAAGTTCATGGAACTTTTAAAAATGTGAATGTGATCCGTGGCCTAACAGTTTAAGAAATCCCTCTATGGATACTTCTGGAACTTAGGTACACTCCTAGCAAAGACCATCCCCGGTACTACGTATTGCTAACTTACTCTGGCCTAGCATTTTTTCCTGTGAGTTGTGTGGAGTTAACAAAATGAAAAAAAAACCGGCCTTATGAGTATGACATAAATAATTTTGGGACAGTTCTTTCTTAGATCTTTAATATCGGGATTGCTTCTTTAATCACGACGTCAGATCTAGTCTGTTGTCAATAACGGGAACCTATTTTATTTTACTCGCAGATTAAAAATTAGTTAAATATGGGTTACAACTTTTTTATTCATTTACTGTCCTGGAATCATTGTATTACATTCGTCGAAGCCTACATTAATTCAGCTAAACGGTAGCACGACATTCATTAACTGTTAGGCGGTACAGTTAGCCGGGTCAGCTCGTTTATAATAAAAAATAACAGACATATACTTCAAATTTTTATTTACATCACATTAATTGCAACAACAACAATTTTCAACGTAAATTTTTACGATACATAGAAAAAATAGATCAAGCTTTAGTTGCATTGAACAAAATAATTTTCAACATTTTTATACTACAGGCGTATGGGGCCGGCAGCTGCTGATCAAATCAGATATCAAAGTATCACATTTAACATTCCAACAAGAACAGAAAAGTTCCAGTACTTGACCAGCCACAATTAGAACTTAAGTTTTAAAAAGATTTTTTGAAAAAATAATAGCAAGTTTGTAAGTCAAAGCCTCGCTGATATAAAGCTTTATTCGCCAAGCGATATGCACTTCAGGCATTTTATCTTTAGTGCTCCGGACTTAGCAAAAGTCGTAGTAATCATTTATGATGGGGCGACGGTATCGTACGGAAACCAACAGTAATGCAGTACTGAAAAATGAGAACGTTTGTTTTATCATCAAAGATTACACTCCTAAGAGAGACAGCTGTTACAAATATGAATCATCCATCTCATTCTAATAACTACAAAACTTGCAGAAAAATAGGTTGACCAGACTAAAGTGAGTTTGCAATCTTTGTAAGGAGTTCAATCTCCAGGTAGCTTCATAATTGGAGCACGACGGAAATGCACGAATTAACCTCGTGGACATATCAGTAAGTCCCAATTTTCTGAGTATATAAGAGTTAAAAATTGTTATTCCCACTTTTCAACACTAATTTGTAATTTCTCATACCGCGCCGCCAGTGCCCGCCGGACACCTGCGGCGCGGTTTTTTTGCCCTCTGTGTGCGTTGGTAATATAGGATTCCCTTTGTGCTATCATTCGCGGCAAATTGACCCGCCCGCCTCGCCCCGTCGTCTGCAAAGCGCCTAAAAGGTAGGTTGTGTCTGTATACTTATACTAATACTAATGGAGGGTATAGGTAAGGAGTAACATCTTATATAAGAGAAAAACTAAAAAAGTGTCCAGCTGTTGCTTTAAATAACAGTTCAAAAACCTTCCAGATTGGCGCTAGTGTATTAGTACAGGGTATGGTGTGAATGTAGCAATTATTGTAAACGAATAGAAGTACTCAGAGTTATAAAATTCTGTAGCTAATGTGGCGCCACCCTTATTTATGCATTTTGTCGGACACATTTTCATAACACATGTTCCACCTTACCTATAGGTATACCCTCCATAATGAAAACAAAGAAAATAAGCGATATTGATCACAGTGAACAGTAAATCGTGATCTATCTTGAAGCAATGAGAATTTAGATCATTGAACAATAAGTAAATATTAAAATGGCGTACTCGTTACATTTTTTTACGAAGGGTGAAAAACCTATACCTAGTTAAAAAAGATTTGTTAGAAGTTATTTGTACATTTTATTGAAATCAAATCTGGACATTTTTCGATTTAGAATGATTATCCCGATTAATACTTTTGATGGGAGTTTTCCCACAAGGAAAGCAAGCGCCAGTTTACGCAAATATAGAAAATTGTGGACGAGGACAAGCTAATATTAGCGTACTTATTATACATAATATATCCTTAATGCAGTTGAAATTAAATAATTACTTAAATATAATATACTACCAATTTGTCAGCATTATTTATATCAAGCTTTAGCTCATAAAAAGCCAGTTAATGCTTGTACCTTAGATGTTCCGTTAGTGCCCCCGCGCACTAACGCGCGCGGCCAGAAGAGGGATTTATTGCGCTTGTTGGGTCGCAGTGTTTTTGTTGGTCGCGCGGCCAATACGTGGCCGCATAATGCGCGCACTTCCATATATCTTGGAGGAATTCGTTGGCCGCTGGCCAAATGCGCGGGGGCACTTTTACCTACGAAACCTGCTAATTGCAGTCAATGAGCTTTAATAACGCGAATGTTATCCTCTTTTGACAGAAAATATTACATCCTGGCACTTACTTCTTTTCAAGGAAAAATATTTAATATTTCGTTCTATCAAATTACCACTTAAAAGATTATTTGAGCAGCAAACTGGTCAGCTAATATTTATGCATGGAAAATAATGTTTTGTTTATAAACATCTGGCGAACAAATCAATGATTAAACTAAAAAATTGTTTATCATCTAAAATTAGTAATTTCTATTATGTTATTCTATAATAAAGACGATAGATATATCTCGTTCGGAATATCGCAAACTTGTATATTATATTGTTTTAACTGCCATTATTGTATAAAATGTGTTTAAAGGGCTATCTGAAGATTACACTCCTATAAGACCTGTCCTGCAAACGTAGTATTGTTAACTCTCTCTAAACTGGCAAACCTCTCTTCCTGTGCGTTTTGTGGAGTTGAGAAAGCCAATACAAATCGGCCTTGTGAGAGTGAAATAGAAGTTTAATATTAGGGACAGATCGATGCTCATGGTTGAATTACACACCAATGCATATTGACAGTAATGGCTAAAGATTCACACTTTAGAATATTTTTTTTGCAGGTGATTATTTATTGATACTGTTCACATTTTATTAAAATTAAATCACAAAAGGGTAAATTTGTAAGGTTGATTATGTCAAATAATCTCTGGAGCTACTGGACCTGTTTTTTTATCATTAGAAAGCTACATTATTCCTGAGCAATATAAAGACCTCGCACGTATCAAAGGATGCCTAAAGACAAAGGGACAGCGCGCGTTCTACATCCGCCAGTATTGTATTTACTAATACTATCTAAAGTCTAAACGAATGGCCATTACGCTATATTTGATTGGACTTAATATTTTAAGATATAAATAATATTTGTTCCGTCGCTTCGAGCGATCACATGTACAACTATTATCTATTATAAGAATATTTGTTACTTTTTTTTCAAGAAATCAAATTCAAAGATTTGTTTGAGAGTACTGCATCACTTATCAAAAATATGTAATATGCAGTATCGTACAAACTAATAGGTACAAAAGTAAGAAAATAGGCAAATATCGAACAAAAATGTTTAAATTCACCCCAGAACACCCGTAATATAGGAAAAAGTATACAACTTGTGCGTGTTAATAATAGAAAAACAATAGGAAATTCACATTTATCATTGATTCAAATTTGGCTAATATTGATACAATATCTAAAAAAACGTTTTCCCAAAGACAAAAAGTAATTTTAGGATGAATAGAATGATTGAACTGAATCAGTATTTAAAAATCAAAAATCGAATTTTAACTACATCTGTAATCCTCAAACACATTAAAATAAACTGGCCAAAATTGTTTAACATCTTTAGATTCATCTAATAAATTAAAATGATGAATTCCTTATATATCATAGTACGAATGCCACTTAAATGATAATGAAATATCTCAAAACGTGACACACTACTGAGTATATCTATTTTACTAGGACAGTTATGAAAAATCTTACATTAAACATATAATATTCTGTCTACAAATATTGTTTTAATGGCCTAGTTATATACTGTATAATATCACAATGTTTTATTAATCAACGTATTTTTTATAAAGGACTACAATTTTATGAGTATATAAACATTAAAGAATAAAAAAATCAATTATAATATTATGATACACATCTATTCAAAGTTCTTACATATTACTCGGTGAGAACCATTTTTAACATCTATACATAAAACAGAAAATAAATTAAAGAGATCTAAAATCAATTTGGTTGATAATATAGGAATCAATTATAACAATATAAAGCATATTGCTGGTGATTCCGCAGCACGTAAATAATTTATTTTATGCATATTATATCTTTTTCCAATGAAATAAAAAAAGAAAAAGATAGAACTCTATAACTTGTACAATTTTTTTATCGAAATATTCCAAGATATAGACTAGTCTAAAATCTTTTGTTTCTTTCTTTTACTAGCATTGAAAGAAGATAGCGATATCTTAAAATAAGTGTTTAGTTAGCGGTAGCAGAAATACCAGCATTATCTATTTTATGATAAATAAGAATAAACAAAGCTGCGGCCTCTGTGATTTGTAATCTATGGTTTGTGATCAATATCTCTGAATAATATTGATAAACTATCATCTGATACTTGGTAAAATTTCAATGTAAATGTATACAGCTGATATTGGTTTTTTACTGATAGTAGAGGTACAGCTCTCATCCAAGTAGCGTATTCACTACCTTACTTATTTCTGCTGCCATAATGGTATTGGTATTAAAGTTATATAGCGGTATTACCGTGTTCCGAACCGGAACACAACAATACCATTTTATAATTTTAGGGTAGCCAGTAGACTAAGACACCGGGCCACAAGATAGCGACCAACTACAACGTCTATGACCGGGGTTGTCACCTACTATCAGGAGAGCAGTGAACAACTGTGTTATCCCATGAAAAACTTATATTGATTTTATTACATTAGCCCATCGGTTTTACTAATTACATTTATAGGATGCTAAAACTTATGTAAAACAGCATATTATGTGTGTTATGAAAATATTCATACTTTAACTATCACATTCTAACATATCAAAAACTTAGAAAAAATAGTGATATTATCTTTAAGTTCATTGGATCTTGTTTTACAAGAAGTGACCGGCCCTTGAGTAGCCCAAATAATTAGAATCCAATAATCAGGCTTCGAAATCTTCAAGATTCGTTCAGACGTTCGGAGACTTTCAATGCTACTTTGTAACTTAATCTCTTTTATTTTTGACTTACCACATTATTATTAATGGCGTTCGGATACTCGAACTCTTAAAAATAATAAAATGACATTTTATTATTTTTAAGATATTTATCAATTGTAACCCTTCCGAATAAATTGAAGCCTGCTCTAAAACAAACATTATAATTAATTCGGCATGATCGTGCAGAATAAAACTTCATATATCAGCTAACAGATGACTTGAGGTTGCCAATGCTAGATAATTGATATGTCTAAAACTGAATGGTTGAAGCGTTTTTATGGGGAATAAGAAAAACCTTTCGACAACTCACATCTGATTGAGACTACCAGATCACACAGCTCCGTTTATCTTAAGTTTATTTATTTATAGCAGTGTACATGTCTTATGTTGTATAACAACATGTCAAGAGTTCAATGTTTGAAAACTTTTGATACCTACTAAAACACTAGAGAACGACATTAATTGTAAATCTTCTTCCACATTAACATGAAACTAAAATATACACCACGGGTATCTTAGATGACCGTGATCATTTGAAAATATTCATAACTTCACACCATACAAAATATGAATGTAATCTAATAAACATTAAACCTGTTTCATGTATCAATTTTTCTCAGTTAAACTTGTACATTTCTGTTGTGGATAATATCTGAAATTGGAAGTATAGGAAGGGGAAATTAAATACACTTATAATTACAAGCGGAGGTAGAAATTGGGATTAAACTTTTAATTTTTTGGCTGGCCTTAACGCATAATTCATAGTAACTTGTCGTTTATTAGCTGGCCGTCTTAGCTGCCTTCGACCGTTCCATTCGGCATCCATCTTGCGCGCTAGTTCGAGATCATTCTTTTCCTGTTCAATAATTCTTTCAATCCTAAGCTGCTCGTGCAGTATATTTTTAACATCACAATTTTCCAATGGACTAGACAAATTTTTCACAGCTAAATTTACCTTATTATTATTAATTGACTCTTCAAATAACACAGGACTACAAGATTGCCTCTTGCCATTCGTTTTCTTTGAGTTGCTCCTAAGATATGGCTTTTTATCGGAGTGAGATTTTGTCACTTTAATTTTCTTTTTAGGAGTAACTTCACTTTCATCTTTAGAAATACTTCCCATAGATCTAGTTCGCCTTAGAGAAGGTTCATTATCTAACCTAGTAATACCATCAACAATATGTTTGGTTTTACTGCCTTTCAAAAGTGGTGGTTGGGGAATTTGAGAACTCTGAGACGATTTCTTTTTCATTTTAAGTTTCGGTTTGGTAGTTTCATTAGTTGGTGTCTGTTCCTGAAAATATTAATTTTGTAAGGATAATACAGACGTCATTGTCAACAATAAATAAATAAATCGTAGATTTCATAAATGCCTAGTTGGTAAAACATACAGATTATATGAAACTGAATTATTATGTCAAAATAAAACTAAGACACTAAATATAAAAATATATGATAATACTAGCTGACCCGGCGAACTTCGTAGCGCCCGCATATATTTATAGCCCACCGGCTTTTGCCCGCGGTTTCGCCCGCGTAAATTATATTAATAACACAGACAACTTTCAAAGGGCAGACATTTTTCCGACTTATAATATTTTTTGCGTAAAAACATACCCTCTTTGTAATGTAGACGGTTAAAAAGTAGCCTCTGTCCTTCCTCAATGTCAACTCTATCTCTGTTCAAAATTTCATCACAATCGGCTCAGTGGTTTAGGCTTGAAAGCGTAACAGACAGACAGAGTTACTTCCGCATTTATTATATTAGTAAGGATTTATTTCTACCTATTATATTACTACTAGCTGACCCGGCGAACCTCGTAGCGCCCGCACATAGGGCTATGACGGATAGATGTTGGCCGATTCTCAGACCTACTGAATACTCATATAAAATTTGGTAAAAATCGGTCGAGCCGTTTCCGAGGAGTGCGGTCACTGACATTGTGACATGGACATTTTATATATTATGTGCAGTTTATATGTGCATCTTGGCCATTTTAGAACCCGAGTTCCATTTTTGGTTATATGCCAGAGAGTAGCTTTGTTTTATAAATTTATAGACAAACCGTAAGTTGGTTATAAGGGAATTTTAATTATTTTTATCTTCTTTTACCTAAAATAAAAGACGGCTGTCGCCCGTTAAGACCGTTAGCGGCGTAAGGTCTCGGGTCCAATTCCCAGGTCGGGCAACTTCTCTTAAAATGTTTTTCATATTTTTCTGAGTAAACATTACATTGCCCGGGATTGGAATGAGCCCGGAGTGGCGATAGGCTTGCCACCTATCACATCAGGGCCCTAGTAGCTTGGCTAATCGTGGGTGTTCTGGTATATCTACTGAACTTACGAGTCGTGGATATACTAGCACACTTCTTCGGAGATAATAGATGCGAAGGTACTTTTTTACCTAAAATAACGGAAAAATGAAACTGATGTACTTTAAAATTAGAACGTAACTGATATTTTTAGAATAACGCTTTCACACTCTTTGGTATATTTTGTTGTTGCTCGGAAGAGATCGCTGACTTGGCGATAAGACCGCCTCTGTGTTTGTGTTTCACATTCAAATAAGTGTACAAAAAATAAATACTAAAATTAATTTTATTATAGTTACTGAATACATTTTTTTTAATTTTTCTTTGACATGGATATTCAGGACATAGGAAAGATTATATTGAGTTAAGGAAAATTTTTACAAAGATAAAAAACACTGGAAGAAAACGAACTTATCAATAGTAAATAATATAGATAATAAACATTACTCTTCACGTGCTATATCGTGACCTATTGGCGGAACAAGATACGCTACAGATACGTAAATATACAATAGTCAACAGCTAGCTATTCTGAGAATAACATCTAAATACATACATGCATAGAACTATTTGAAAAAGGGACCAAAAGATATGATTTAGGAGCATAAAAATATAGTAAAATATTATTAGACGGATTTTAAAAACTATATGACGGTTTATCTGCCCAAAACTTTGGGTGGATTTTTTCGAAACTTTTTTCAGGAAAGTAAATAAGGTATTAAGTATAACGAGGTACATAACCCAATGTAAAAAAATAATTAAAAATCAAAGATGTGGGAATTAGAGGAAGTTATACGTTGAACAAAGATTCAAGAGAAGTATCATTATACGAAAAATACCACCAAAAAACTAGAAATGATTCAGACACCAAGGAACACGCCTGAGATACATGAAATTCAAGGCACAATAATTAACCAAACATTACACGAGAAAAATAAATTAATGACAATGACAGGTCTAACGCATCCCTAATAGTGAGTTGCACACATGCCTTGTTCCACGGCATCCAGCCAGCGTTTCTTGGTTCGACCTCTTTTACCGACGCCAATTGGTTTAATGGTATTTAAGTATTTGTTACCTACGTATCCAGTCGGTTTACGTAAAACATGGCCTTACCATCTTTGGCGGTTTTCCTGCAGTTTTTCTGCTATGTCACGAACATAAAGGTTGCCACCCATTTGAGCGTTTCTAATGCGATCTTTACGCGTTACGCAACACATCCATCGCATCTTCATCTCCGTGACACGCAGCCTCTGCTTATGTCGTTCTAGTAACGGCCATGCTTCACTCCCATATAAAAGAACAGGTCTAATGATAGTTTTATAGATCTGTCCCATTAGTTTTACCGGCATTTTTGGGTCACAAATTTACCCTTTGGGTAGGTACCGAACCCTAAAAATGCTAAATCTTTTATTCTTGCCACTGTTAATAATATTTATATCTCTGATCTTCGCACCAACCACTTTGACGCTGAATAATATATGAATAATATTGACCATGGAATTTAAAACAAATTGGATTAGCGACTATAGATCTAATAACTTTGGAAATATTGAAAAATATCTTGAGAAAGAGAAAACAACGGAAGATACAGAAATTCCAACGAATGTGATACAACAATATAAATATTTAGAGAAACGTGGTGCAAAGCTCAATCTCCACTTGATACAATCGAACAATATAGTTTACTATTTAACAGAAATGCAATATACACAACAAAAGTGTGGTCTCTTAGATTTTTTTTAATATCAATTGTTAGAGCCCACTAGGAACATAAAAACACTTTATTTAAGTGACCGGTGATTCATCTTTCATAATTATGTATGATAGTCTTAAAGATAATGTCTTAAAAATACAACGAACCAAAATCCATTTATAAGTTTCGAG
>DVZL01008414.1:0-10258 GCA_018236625.1 Lasaia peninsularis | reverse complement strand
AAGATGTTGACCAATTCAAGCCTACCTGATGTGCACACCGATTTTTATGAGAATGAAACTGAAAAGTATCCTAGGTCTGTCTACCGGTTCTAACTTACCTCACTACCAATTTTTAACCAAATTGGTTTAACTGTTTTTGAGTTCTAAATAATGTTACTAATACAACTTTTTTTTATTTATCACTACATATTATAAAACAAAGTTACTTTCTCTGTCTTTCCCTATGTATATTTAAATCTTTAAAACAATGCAACGGATTTTGATGGGGTTTTCTTTAATAGATATTGATGAAAGAGGAAAGTTTTTATGAATATAACATGTATAGTATACCCGTGCGAAGCCAGGGCGGGTCGCTTGTTATAGATATAATAAAAAATCATTATTGCCCAGTAAATTATTCTATTAACTGCTCATGGATCAAATATCAAAGTGTTACTACCAAATTAACTTGCTGGTAATTCTACTGCAGCTAATGCTATCTTCTTTTAATGCAAGTTAACGATAGAGATAAAAAAAATGTAGTCCCAACAAATTAACAGATATTTCGTCATTTAGTCTTCACCTCACAATATTTAGATTAAAATCTGCACATGTTGTGTTCTGTCCAACATGGCTAAAGTATTCTATCTCATTTATTATATTGAAAAAATATTGCATATACCTAAAATAAATTGAATAATCTTGCAGCAGAATTACTGCCATTATATTCCTGTTAGACCAAAGTATTTACCGAGTAATACTATTTTTACTAGGATGATATTTTGCATTGTGGATATAAGTACCAAACAGAGTATATTCAGTGTAGTATCAAGGATTTGTTGAAAATTTTTCCTTGAATAACATTATTATTTCCTATTTAGGTCCTTGTTATCAAGGCGCTCATTGTTATTAAAAAAAAAAACGAATGGTGCATTATAATGAATTCAGTAGAAATGTAATTTACATTGGCTGAGTTGATAAGCATAGAACTTGCAAAACCCCTGTTTATGCTAATGTGATTGTATCTAGAATTACACTTTTCCTAATATGTGTAAATTTTTTTTTAGTTTGAACATTTCCACAACATAAATGACCCATTGGTTAATGAAATTAATATACTTAAAATATTGTCTAATAGTCACTTGTAGTAATCTTGCTGCGTGCTAACTTAACATATTTTAAGTTATTGCTTTCTTATATTAACAGAAGGAAAAGAGACACAAACCACATTTAATACAGTTTTGTTTGTATTAGTTTTACATTTTTACAGCCAATTTTGTCTTTACCCTGGAACATGTTGATAAAAATTAAACATCTGATAACACTTAAAATGTTCCGTCTCTTTCATTTAGGTAATTTCTTACATTGAAAGAAGATAGTGTTATCTTAAATTAAGTTTAATCAGCATGCGGCAGAATTGCTACCATTTTCATTATTCAAAAATCATTTTAATGCAACGAGATGATGCAGATTTCAGAATCAATGAAAAAATATTTATAGAATGTTAGAGGTGATGCAACTTCATTACTCAGGGTTGTTCTATTATTTCATGGCCTTTTGCAATTGCTGTGCGCAACATGACTTCTCCAATGTCCGAGTTTTGAATAAAACACTCAGGGGTGTTGTTAAGTTAATTACATCATTATTTTCATCACTATATATTTTTTTAAAAACATAACTATGAATGTGCTATGAGGCTTACTTTTACACTGTGGCATTTAAAGCCTTAGTCTAGTTAACCTTTGAATCTTGGTCTTCATCAAAAGTGACGCTTTAATGGGAAAAAATTAAATGACACTAAAAGGTGTCTTATACCAATTACTTATACATCTACATACAATCATAATGAAGATTAACATATAATAATTAAACAATGAATGTCTCTGTTATTGGTGTGAACGGACCATTATTATCCTACCTTCATAAATGGCAAGTCCTAATATTCAATAAATGAATAAATACGCATTTAAAGATAATATGTATGTTTTTTATCAATATTTCTATTACAACAGATATATCAAATGAAAGCTCAAAATTCATAATCATCAATTTCTGACTCACTTATTTTACTACTTAATATTAAGTTCCATTAATAAGTAATGCAATAATTGGATCAAAAACAATGTTTTAATTTTAGTCTGAAATCAAAAAAAGATGTATTATTATGTATATGAAAAAAATTGTCACTGGATGCCATCCAATACAGAATACAAGTACATACAAACATAATGAAGATTAACATGTAATAATTAAATACTGAATGACTTCTCTGTTATTGGTGTGAACTAACCATTACTACCGTACCTACCTTCATAAATGTCATGTCCTTCTAATATTTAATAAAAGATTGAATAAAAAATTAAAAATCTCAACACATTTTGAAGATATGTATGTTTTTTATTAATATTTCCGTTCAGACAGAATATACGGTATTAAACTATTTTAATCAATACCCAGACCTACGAAAGCTTGAGTCATAATTATCATTTTCTGAATTTATTATTTAACTAAGTATTTAATATTGTTTCATGTTTAGTAATGCTTATTGCATTCAAAAATGATTCTAAATTATGATAAAATGACTATCAGCATAATGATTAATGACTGCATAAGATTTTTTGAATACTACCTAATCAAAAATAAGTAAATTAGAAAAGTACATAAACTTTAACAAAATCAGTGGACAGTAAATATAAGTCTAAATAAAGGGGAAAGATCAAAATGTATTAGTTTTAAATAATCTACTTCTTTTTTATGCAACCCATAGCTATCATTTGTTAAATTAAGGTAAAATTGTATTTATATAGTAGTTTTCATATTAAAATATTTATTATTGACAGAATATTAATTTTTATAATATATGAGAATGTATATAAAGAAATTAGTATTTTATATTGGATTTCCTCTTATAAATATTAAGAAATCGATTACAGTAGGATTTTTATATATACATCAAGCGATGCTATCTTATAGCTTAAGGTTTTTTCTTTACTAAGTACATATTCAGTTTTAATAGAATTATAATAATTCTTATGAACTCAATAATTTTAAGAAATAACTAAAAGATTTTTAATATTGGCTTATAAAAGAGCAATTGTAGTCTAAAAAAAGAAGAATACAACCCCTAATTGATGATCTAATAGCTTAACGTAATTCATTCGAGATTACTCATCAAGCGGAATTTTTGAATAAAACTACATGAGCGCCGTCATTTCTACGATAGGTCGCTAGCTTTTACGCGAAGCGAAATGCCAAAGGCACGTGCCAGTATGTAATAAGAATCTAGTCTAAATTAATATATATTTAATATCACATGAAAATCGAAATTGGAAAACTTTCTCCAATTTATTTTTTATAATTATTGCACGACACATTTGACAATATCATTATCGTAAAGATAACCCGAGTAAGAAACTACGACGCACTTAATACAAATGATGAAAGATATGAAAGACAATCTAATATTTTATTACATCTAGATACTAAACGGTTTACGTTAATGATAAGTGATAATAGCTTTCACATAAGAGGCCGTTAGAATTAGAATAGGAGTTAAAACCATTGTCCCAGAGCATTTACTACGCGAACACCACCTATAACCTACTTACTGTTTTGAACTCCTTAACTCCGTTACGAATAAAGTTAAATGGCACAAGATATTCACTTTGATAATAAATCCATTTAAGACTGCGATAATTTAAACTATTACAATTTTATGGAATGTCTAACCGCACCGCAATGTCGTGCAGCCGGCTCGAGCAAAATGGCTGCTGCAAAGGACACTCCTTTTATGCGTCACAGTCACCGTCTTATACCATAACAATATTGAATACAACACGAATTAATATCACGTAAATATCTGCACTGAAATATATTACTATGCACTTACTTGTTAGAAGGGATATAAAGTAAATAAGCCAGCAATTTCGACACAAAATCAATTTTTCTCTCACTGTGAACGATATACTACACTGACGGCGGCGGGGCCAGAGGGGAAACAAAAACGGAAAAGGGTTCTCAAAACGAGTCGGCCATCTTTGTTCTATGTATTATGGTTTGGTATTGCCACTGAATATTATTTAAATTAATATAGCGTTAATTAAGCTATATCTCTTTTTATTTCGTACTATTTGACAAAGACAAAAAATCATAGCTAAAATAATACTATTCGTGAAATAGTCTATGACAGGAAATGGATCAACGCGCCACATTTCAAAAATTAAGACATCGACTGCTTTATAATCTGCGGATAAGCCTATTTGAAGGTTCGTTTTTTTTATCATAGCTTACAGAAAAACGTAATCCTATTTTGGATTTTCAGCATTTTGGAAAACACAATTGTTAAATGTCCTAAAAAATAAAATACTCTAATTTGTTAAATAGAAAGACAGGTAACGTATTTTTAATGGTAAGAATAAAAAATATACAACACAGAAAAGATTGTAGTATATTCGTAAGATATTAACTGTAAATCTAATACTAATAAGCTAAGCCAACTATGTAAATAAGTTTACTGGTTACGTTACAGTTTACCTTCTAAAATAAAACACAAAAACAATGAATTCTAAGATTCTAAAACTCCCTTGTGTTCTAAAATTAACAGAAGACGGGAAAGAGCTTAAATTTTTTGTTTCACATCAAAGCAACAGTGCAATATCTTATATAAAACTTTGAGACGGTATTTTATCTACTGGAAAAGTTTTTTAAATAGGTAATAAAGATAACATATTAAATATGAATTATATTATATACTAGCTGTGCCCGCGACTTCGTCTACGTTTTTATTAGCCTAAGCAATTACTTATTACAACAGTTGTCTGCCAGAGGAAATCTCGTTCACATTGGTCCAGTCATTACAGAGATTAGTGGGTACAAACAGACAGACAGACAGACAAAAATTCTAAAAAATGTTAGAAGTACCTTCACGTCTATTATCCCCGAAGGGGTAGGCAAAGGTGTGCTGGTATATCCACAACTCGTGAATCCAGTAGACATACTAGAACACCTGGCCCTGATGTGATAGGTGGCAAGCCTATCGCCACTTCGGGCACATTCCAAAAAATTTTGTTTTGGTATAAGGACCTTGTAAATAACGTATATATGCACTTTATAAAAGCGGTTATTTTAATATTACATAGGTACGGACACTCCAATTTTATTTATTTGTATAGAAAAAGTATAACGTAAGTGGACATTGGCGACGACATCAATTTCGCGCGGCCTCTTTTACTTCCCGGTAAAAGAACGTTATATTAATTACGAGTTATAATATTATGAAATAATGTAATAGTAAACGAGTTTTATTGTTTTATAAAATTTTTTATTTATAATCAAATTATGCCAAAAAAATACCTATTGCACTTAAAAATAGTTAAATTTTTTGGCTTTTAGCCTCACTGAATACTTTGCTACTCACTACCATCGAGCGCATATAAAAAAAATAAGTCATCATCTGCTTAGATTTTATCCCAGATTGTTTAGGATGGCCTTGGGATTTGTGATAGGTAATCGCCTAAGCCAGGGAGATTGGTGAAGCGTGTACCTACCCACGCCACTGATAGATAAATAAAATGAAGTTTATAATTAAGCTGATGTATTTCCAAAACATTGATATTTCTTCTTTTCTTAAAACTTCTTTTAGTTAAAGCCATACTATCTTTAAACATAAATAAGTTAAGTTGGAATAATGTTTTCGAACATACTTTACCGGTGATGAGTTCTTCAGGGGGGTTAGAACGTGCACTATCGTTACGACGCGATCGCGTCGTTTCGCGCGATTAGAAATGTCAAAGTCAAAAATTTGTACTGGGTTTTTTGAGTTTGACATTTCCAATCACCAATACATTTTCTTTGTAGGATAAGAGTGGACGAACCCAAAACCCGAAACCCGTGGTCTACAGACACTATAGACGCTATAAGTGCGTCAACGTCCAATGTTCGTGGTATCAGACACAGATTGTTTTGTGCTGACAAATATATTTCATATCAAATGTTATTTAGAAATTTACCGTTGGTCTTAACAATTATCTCTCTACTTATTACTTTTTTTATTTTTTAAATGTATGTATTTTATGTTTTGATTATGTAGTTTCATTTTTTTAATCTTTATTTTAGATACAAACATTAATCAAATTACTTTTGATTAGCCAAAACGTTAAGGACACGTTAAAATATTTAACGTTTTGGCCAACTTCATTAGGTACTTTATCTGAGTTTCGTCGACTTACAACATATTTTCTATGGAAACATTGCCTTTGGATGTCATTTGTCATTTGTCAACGCCACATGTAGTGCTGTGCTATTATAAAATGTGAGACTGGTGTTTTGATTTGAAAAAGAGAAATATTCAAATTTTATTTAGCACGTGTGATTATTTTATGAATAAGAATTAATATTGAAGACATAATTTATCTTTTTTATTACTCCTTGTCAAAATGCCGAAATCAAAAAGAGATAAGAAAGGTAATATTTAATCATAACCTATATGATATTTTAAATGGATTTTTTTATAAAAATTGGTTATTTACTAAAATATTCATTATTCTATTACAGTTTCGCTAACAAAAACAAACAAAAAAGGTCTATTATTAAAACAAAAAATAATAGAAGAAATAAGAAATTCTTTAAGTAAATATGAGCACATTTTTCTTTTCACTGTCGATAATATGCGTAATACAAAACTCAAAGATTTACGCAGCGAATGGAAAGATTCTAGATTCTTTTTTGGAAAAAATAAAGTGATGTCAGTTGCATTGGGTAGAAGTAAAAGCGATGAAATGGAAGATCAGCTTAACTTGGTAAGTTTATTTGTTACTATTTATGATATTATGGAATCATAATGTTCATTTCAATATTATTTTTGATTTGTGAACTGTAACTCGATTGTTACGTGACAACTCATTGCAATGTCTTAGTACTTTGTTATCTACCTAGCCAATATATTCTATAATAACTTTGAATTAAAAGTATTTTTTAATACTTGTATTTATGAATAACAGTTCATATTACATTCCATTGCTCATGTATTGAAAAGAGCATTTTCGGGGTTCCATACTCATAGGACTAAAACAGAACCCCTTTACTAAAACTCCAATGTGTGTCTGTCGAGTCTGCTCCAGTCCAACTTGCGGTTGACCAGTTTTTTGATAATTATGTAAATTAAGCTTTGTTAGAAATATAATTTAATATTTTGTCAAAAAGATAATATGAAACTATACAAATACACCATACAACCAAACATGTAAATTGATAAGCATTAATAAATTAAGTAACAAGAGAGAATTGTCTATAAATGGAGAGAAGAAAAATAAGGTGGTGTTAGTAATCACATCAAAAGCAATCTTATTTTGAATGCGATTGCATATAGTCTGTTATTTTTGTATGATATCTTTTTGCATTTTTTTTTTCTTATTTCATTTATATCATGCAATATTAAAGCATCTTGGTAATACAAGTATTTTTCAATCATTTAGTGGCTTTGAGACCTTTGTTAGCTCTTGATGCAACTCAGGCTAATTTCACTCATATTTTTGTGCTTGATCCTGATTTCTCTCACTGAAATCCAGACTTATCAATATTTGACACCAATGTAATACACATGCTGATATAACTGATAATAACGAGTCTCATTCAATCACCAGAATTTTTCAGAGCTTTAGAATCTTGTAGACAAAAAAAGAAAAGTCAGGTTGAGTGTTTGATACAATGTCCTTCCACTTTTTGTTTTATCATTGAAATATTTATCTGTGACAATTATTTTTCAGTTATCAAAGAAGCTTAAAGGTCAATGTGGCCTGCTAATGACGAACCGAGATGTTCCTGATGTCCTAGAGTGGTTTAAAGATTTTCGAGAAACAGAATATGCAAGATCAGGGTTTGTTGCAACTAAAGATGTCATATTACCCCAAGGTCCTCTCGAAGACTTTTCACACACCATTGAGCCTCACCTTCGTCGTTTGGGTCTTCCTACTACTCTTGAAAGAGGAGTGATCAATTTAATTAAGGAATATCAGGTAGATTCATACTAGAGTAATTCTAATGATAGTCAATACTCAATATTCAATATTTTTATTCAAAGCTAAGCGGTGCTCGTGTGACTTCATCCGCATTTTTAAATTTTTTTTTATAAATTTCTAAAATGAAAGTAGTCTAAGCTGTTCCTTATTACATCTGCTGTCTGCCAGTGAAAGTCTTGTCAAAATCGGTCCTGTTGTTTCAGAACTTAGCCGGTTCTAATAGACAGACAAAAATTCCAAAAAACATTATTTTGGTATATGTACTTTGTAAACATACATATATATATATATCTAGTAATAGCAGTTATTTCAATATTACATATAGAAATTCTAAGTTTATTTTTTCGTATAGATAGGACAAATTCCAATCTATTTCTCAACATACATTTTTAGAAATAATCAGATGAGTGTAATTATTGATTTGATTTCACAATAATAATAACTTAACGTGTACATAGTTTGTTTGCTTGGTTGAATGCCCTAATCTCAGAAAATACTGTTTTGAATCGGAAAATGATTTTTGTATTGAATAATCAGTTTATTGAAAAAGGCTAAAGACTATATTGTATCACCCTATGACTAGTTTTTATGGGCAGTCAATCGCACTTAGCTTTATGTAATAGTATGACTAGTAAGAGTGGAGTAGCAATTAACAAAGTAAATTTGAGACCTTTCGTTATGGCACTGAATGAATGGTGAAAGCTATACAAATATCCTTCCATTGAAAGTTCTATAGAAAGGCTGCAACATTTAAGCTGCTTTACAAGATTGACAAATTAATAATTAAGTCAATTCTAAAATAATACATTATTTGTCAAAATAAATAAGCTATTCATCACAGATGCTTAATTTTGATTTCTATAATACTTTTGTGATTCTAGCATAAGATTCTTAAAGTAGTTTTTAATAGATTGTTCTTTAATTAATGCAGGTGAAATCGGTAGGCACACACTTTCCAATAATTTCATGATTAATATTAATGAACAACATTTTAATTATAAAACCCTAGTAAGATTTGTTCCTCAAAAATCTTGACATTAAATATTTGAAAAATTTGTAGGTGTGTAAGAAAGGGTCAGCACTGGCTCCAGAACAAGCAAGCATTCTTAAGCTCCTCGGAATACAAATGGCAGATTTCAAAATCGATATAAAATGTCATTGGAGCAAAGGTAAAGGGTTCCAAAAAGATAATGATGCTCCATCCGATGAAGAAAATAGTGATAACGAAAAAGAGGATAATGTAGATGATGATGATGCAATGGAGGAAGATGAAACTTAGTTTTATAGTAATGATTAAATGTATATTATTTTTATTCATGCTTTTATTAATGATGTCTTTGGGTGCAAGCAATATTGCTGATATTGGAAGGCAAACATACAGACGGATTTCCTGATTGCAAGAAATACACGCCGCCTATAGACACCAAAGGTGGAAATAGTGTGTTGCCAATTTCAGGCTGGGGTGGTAAGCTTCTTGCGTGAGTAAGTTTACCGGCAACCCTACCCTCCAAAACAGAACACGACAATGGCGAGCACTGACTATTGAGGCAGGAATAGGTAAGGTGGTGGTACCTATCCGGATGAGTCGTTGCAAGACTACCACCTAGTCAACGTCAAGGTGATAGTGACAACAGACCCTGTGCTCGCCTCTTACGAGTTATCTGGGTGTAAGGCAATTGGCCTATTCTACAACGGAATACCGGACCACCAAGGGGGATTCTAAGATCGTGCAATATCCAGGAATATGGTACCAAGTTTATAACTGCTGAGACAAAAAATCTAAATGTGATAAATATAAGTATAGAATTGAGGTCAGATAGGTATCTGGGTGTTTAGGGAGGAAGCTCAATAATATGGATTAAAATAATAATAATGTGAGATATGATGAGTTAACTAATTCTACAAAGTAATTTTGCTTCCAAATGATCAAAAAGAGACCAAGATTTGGAAGATTTCATCTTATTCAGTACTAGCTCTTGCGACTCAGTCTGCGTTGGCTCTAATCCTGTAGCTACTATGTTAGATCACGACACAACCTATGTGACAGACAGACAAAAAATTCTAAAAAATATTATTTCGGTATATTATATACCTTGTATGTAAACATATGTATTTATTTTATTTTAAGCGTTCATTTTAATATTAAATACAGACACGCCAATTTTATATATTACTAGCTGTCCGCCCGCGGTTTCGCCCGCGTGAATTATTTTAATAATACAGACAACTTTGAAAGGGCAGACATTTTTCCGACTTATAATACT
>DVZL01008413.1:0-10259 GCA_018236625.1 Lasaia peninsularis | reverse complement strand
TCTATCTATACTTTTATGATTTATGAAAACACTCGTTTTTAATCATTTTAAATTCACTTTACCCTGACATTTAGGCATATATTTCGTTCTTAGTATTTGATGTTATAGTGCGTAAATTTCAACTTTTTATCTACATCGCAGGTCATGAAATACAGCCTAGTTATAGACAGATAGACAGATAGACGGACTGCTGATTCTTAGTAATAGGGTCCCTTTTTACCCTTTGGGTACGAAACCTTTAGGGTTATTTTCCCAAGTCAGCTTCCAAAAAGTGGGAGGATTTTATTCAACTGTCTGTTTTTTTATAAAAGCTATCTTGGAACTTTTCTTCCAATTTTGTTGATTATTTTTTTGTTGAAGAGAAATGTTTTCCAGTTGGTTCCATTTAAATTCGATATTGACGAGCGGTTTTTAAGTTGTACTTAAATAATACAAATGCTGTTGTTTATCTTATATACCTATTTTATTCAATCTATAAATCTATACACATAAATAAATTAGAGTATCAGTAATATTAACTTAACCACTTTTTACTAAATAAAAACTTATGTAAGCCATGGAATATATACAAAAGTATTTCTTTTCTGTTTGTTTCCACTAATCTCAAGATCTATTTCGACAGGACTTTGATTGGCAGATAGCTGATGTTATAAGGACCATCTTAGACTACTTTTGTTACAGAATTACGTAGAATTATAAAATTCAAACGCGGATGAAGTCACGGGCACGTCTAGTTTAAACATAAAAAGGAAATCAATCTCCGATTCTTATAGCTTTACTCAGATTCAATAAATTATTAATAAATAGTATGAGTAATAATATAATACCTAATATAATAGTAATATCCCGTCACATAAATTGCCACCTGTTAATGTATAATTATCATCACGCCCATATCCCTGATAGAGTAGGCATATGCACCCACGATTAACCAACGATATTAGGTCCCATGATGTGACAGGTGACAAGTCCATCGCTTGGGAGTAAAAATTAAAAAAAAAACGTTTTAGAACAAGTACCTACCCCTACCGGGGAATCGAAAGCGGGCCCTCGTGCGTCAATTCGGACACTGACTTAACTCGACCACAGAGGCGATAATAAGTACTTGTGTTATATATTTCGTAAAACCCTAAATCGTTTAATGAGTCGATAATTTTTCTAAAGAGTATTGTGTCAAGGTTTCGGGAGTGTAATAGACCAAGATACATCAACAGCCAGACACTAGTCATTTTATAAATACTGTAAACTTTTGTTTTTTTATCTAAAACAATGGATGAATTATCAATCTTTCAGGATGAGGTATCAAATAAAAAAAACTTATTTATTATATTTTCAGCCATTTACTACCATGGCAATACATCTTTTAATTTTCGTAAATTTTACTTTCATCGATTTCTTGGTAACACCATTAGGTACTTCAGAACAGTTTATTTTTCTCTATATTTTTGTTAAAGCACATGTTATTTTAGGTGGTAGATGGTACTGTTAAGTGGTACAAGTTTGCCGGGTGAACTATTAATTCATATAGGATACCCTACCCGGGCGAGTTGCCACCTAGACGAGACTCTACCACCTAGTTAATTACTGAGAAACTTTTACAAAACGTCTAGTGTCTGGCCATTGAACGAAATGTATCCCATCTCGGTCAGTTTTCAGAGTAAAAACATTCGCATATATTTAGTGCTCTATCTATACTTTTATGATTTATGAAAACACTCGTTTTTAATCATTTTAAATTCACTTTACCCTGACATTTAGGCAGATAAAGAACAATGTGACTTTAAAAACCGGTAGAAAAAACATCCGCCTCAAACGAGACGGGCTGCTCCAAACTCAACGAGCCCTTGTTCAGATTGTAACTAATTACGATCGAAGGGCGTACAAAGAGAACAAAAACATACGACCTTTATGTACAGTCGGTTAAATGAATTGGGAAATACGTATAACCTTTTTTAAACGAGACTGTGACGTTAAAAACATCACTACATGGCGTACAACAACCCTATGTATGCACGGAGAGTGAATTAGACTTGCAACACAATGCCAGTGTTCGCTACGGTTGTGTTCAAGTTTAGAAAAGAAAGGAGACAGCAAACGTAGCATTAGAAATAATCTAACATTTACATTGCTTGATTAGATTTGCGACACGATGCCAGTGTTCGCTACGGTCGCGTTCCAGTTTAGAAAAGAAAGCAATCGGAAAACATAGCATGAGAAATAATCTAGAATTTACATTTTTACATTAGACCACAACACCCGGTCAGTGTTCGCCATGGTCGTGTTCCACACTAATATTTAATGCGACCAGCTAATTAACATGATAAATAAATTTAGATCGCTGGATTAGACATGCAATATTCTAAATAAAAGTGACTTGCCGCCACAAGGCCATGATCGCTATGCTCGTATTCCATGTGAAGCATAAGGCAGATGGCAAACTTAACAATGCAAGATGCTTAACATAGCAATCACAATTCGGTAACGCAGCATTAACCTCTTTCGTGTTTATATATGTAGGTACTTTAGATTGTTATGTACCTAAGTAAAAATAATATAATTTCTAAATACCCTGCAGCCACGTGCAGCTCACAGAGCTACTCTAGGCTCATGTAGACCTGCAAGATAGCAACGCACCAGTGACATTTATAGCCAATGGTTGTCTCTTCCAGCTGCTTGTTTACCTACAGCAGTTGAGTGCAGTCTAGTTCTTCTAAAGAAGTTTCAATGGCGAAGTAGTAGCGAATCGCATTATGCTATTGATTTTGATAGGAATTTTCTAAGTAACAATTATATTTTTGTGATTGCTTACTAAATACATACGAAATGCATTTAAATAAAAAATCTCCCGTGTTGGTCCGGGTCTCTTGTATAGAATAGATCAACTGCAGCTCGTAAGAGGCGAGCATAGGTTAACTGAGTCACTACCAACAAGACTCCTGATGGTAGAGTCCTAAGCAAATAACTCACAAAGGTTAAATAATCCACCACCCTACCCATTCCTGTTGCTATAACGATATTGTCGTGTTCCATTGCGTAGGGCAGAATAGCTGGCAGATATGGATTAGGTCATATTGGCCATAGGACAGCGACCTAAAATATCTATGGTCTAAAGACCAAGGTAGTCTTTTGCCATCAGGAGCGCCGTGTGCTTTTTGAATGTTTTATTCCATGAAAAATAGTCATAAGTATTGCACAGTTTTTTAATGGTTTATAATTTTTTGCAACCGACTATATCTGGACTTCACGCTGGAGATGACTCATGTCGGCTCTGTGCAATTTTCATTAGCGGAATAAATTAAAAATGGAAATAGCTCGTAAACTTTGCACAATGTAGGATTGTATTTCAGCTTTCTGATCGCCTGACCTAACTTAATAAGTTAATACATCATTTAAATGAAAAAAAAACACTTGTACTATTAAAATTAAAGAAAATTATTCATTTGAGGAATGTGTGCGTTAAAAAGTTTTTACAAAAAATTATTTAATTATACCGACATATTCTAGCACATAGTGGAGTGCAAATATTTTAATAAATTATTTATAATTATTATGAACTAGCTGTTCCGGAGAACCGCCCGACCCATAACATTACATCTTTTTTACTTTTACATATGTTTTAATATTTTCAATTATAATATAAAGTAATATGTGCAAAAGTACACGCGTCTTTTCATTTAAAATTTCAACAAGTGGAAGTTTCACCAAGCACCAACTGTGACAAAATATAGAATATGTGGATCAACATACCTACTCCATTTTACAAAGAGATTCACCATTTTTCTTATAAGATAATGAATTAACCAACGGCTCTCCTAATGTTAAGAGATGCTTAAATCATAGCATATATACACCAAAGATATTGTTTGTGCGTCCTGTAACTTGTATATTCTGAAATTCCTTGCTTCAATAAATTTTTCCTAAACCAAAAAAAAATTAAGTAATAATACAGCGTTCAATCTTGAGGCTGGAATAACAAATCTTTAATTTACAATACCATCCATACCGTAACATGACAATGGCGAGCGCTGACTTAGTGTCAGCACAGTACACAGATATAAGTAAGGCGATTGTACAAAAGACGTATTAACAATGATCATGACAAAAGATCTCTGTGGTCAAATGTAGACGCACGATGTCCCCCTTCGATTCCCAGGAGAAACTGAAAAACTTAACGCTTCCAGAGCTTGAATTCGTGCTTGATATGCGGCTTACCATTTGTCACATCTTGGGACCCAATATCCTTGGCTAATCGTGAGTACATATGTACCAGTGCCATGTTCTTCAATAGGAGCAAAGCAGAGCTAGATACATTATTTTCACTAGAAATTTCACTAAAAAAACAATTGGCTATAATTTTATCCCAGGAGTCTTGGATTCCTTCCACTGGTCAGATTCAATCTGTTTTGTGGGATTTATCACTACTTAGCATATAACAGTCTAACCTAAAACCATATTTTATTAAAACTATAGTCGGAGTTAAGATATCTTAGAAAGATATAATAAATTTATGACCGCACAGAAGAAATTACGGGTGCGAGTTAGTTAATTATATTTTTATATTAAACTCTTGGTGGTCTAGAGGTTTGCTCTTTGGATATCCATACCGGTAGCGCTGGTTCGATATATCAATGGGTTTTTAAACTTGGACTATTTTCCGAGTAATCTCACCCCGGATTAGTGTATTCGAACATGACCTGATCTAGGATTAGGCCTGGTTTCCCTTCTGGATTGCAGAGGTCAAATGGCAGTCGCTCTGTGTAAAACTGGCGCCCTTATCAAATCAGCTAGATTAGGTAGCTGACCCCGATTTCATATATTATACAAGTTCATACATACAAACAAACAAACTTGGCCTTTTTATAACATTAAAATCACCGCTTTTTACGAAATGCATAAGTATGTATACACGGTATACCAAAAAACGAAAAATTCGTTCCATCTGGGTGTCCCTTGATACCTCTCATTTGTCTGTTAGTTCCGACTAATCTCTGAAACAGCTGAACTGATTTAGACCGGAATTTCACTGGTAGATGCAGGAAAGTAATAACTTAGGCTCTTTTTTATATAATTATTCAAAACTAAGACACAGACAAAGTTGCGCGCACTGCTAGTATAATATAAAACGGAATAAGATTAAGGATGAAAAGAGTTATATCCTGTCACACAACAAAATCAGTAAATATTAGTGACGATAACTGGTTTTACGCCATTAAGATAGAATCAACTAATTTTGTTTCACCACCATATTTATGAACACAAACACACACAACAAAAGGCGGTCGTTCATCACAGATACGATAATATCTTGGACTACTTATTAATATACTGTTAATTCTAAAAATCCACTAGAAAATTTCTCGCGTATTATCCGAGGGTGGTCAAAAGTCTCTAAAATCAGCGTATTTGTATGAAAAGACATATATATGGTATTAAAGAATGGTTTGAATTTTGCAGTGAGGGTGTTAGAGATCTAATATCTACTCAGAATCTCTCACTTCGTGTACCCGCTCAACACAGTAACTACTATCATCTGTCTTATACCAGTAAATTATAATACTATAAGCTTCCTATGCACATTAGGGAGGCACAATCACTTACGACTTTTAAGAGACTATTGAAAGCCCATTATCAGGAATCATCATCAGTTTTCTTGAAGTGATAGTATATGTATTTATCAATGTATTTGAGTATGTGTGTGATTATTTTATTTCTTTTACAATTATATGTATTGTATATAGACTTTTAGCACAATAAATTTTATAAATTAGGGCCCTAATTTATACAATTTATTTCCACGTCCCTGTTTTGCAAGGGTTGTCCGGCAGAGATCGCTACTTAGCGAAAAGATCGCCCTTGCATACCAATTATTATAAGCTTATCTATTATAAGAATAATTATACGTGCTCCTAAATATAAATGTATTGATATGCCATAAAGTTTTCATTCACTCATTCAATTCAATTGTGATAGTTATATGTACAAAATCGCCTCTGATCGAGCGTAGTCCGACTTTGACAGACGAGGTCCCGGTTTCAATTCCTGAGTAGGGCAAATTGTTGTGAGTTTTAGTTTATCAGAAAAACAACATTGCCTGTGATTAGATCTGTGCCCCTGTCATATCATAGGACCAAATATATATGGTTATTCGTGGGAGTTGTGGTACCTTTGTTTCCGTCTTCGGTTATATGAAAAATTATCGAATTTTTTTATAGATTTTTTTATTGTTATCTGGTTTTTTTAATATTCAATACACACTTTCGTCGATTAATAATAAAATTTCAAGATAGAACTAGTTATATGATAGAATCAACTGATTGTGCCAATACTAATATTTATGGATATAAATACAGACAACAAAAGGTGGTCATTCATCACGGAGGCGATAATATCTCGGGCGAAACTACTTAGTAATACTTTATTAGTAATTCTCGAATTGATATCTTAAGGCGAATGTCTTTACTAAAACGCCTTAAAAAATGTATTTATTAGTCGGATATTTTCTAGTAATTCTGCTTCACGCTATCTCTTTAAATGAAAGGAAAAATAAAAGAGATAGATTATTTTAGTATAGGTATAGGTTAAACGTGTATAGAAATGTCGTATATAACTAATCTGAGAGGACTAAAAATCTTGTGTGTCCTTCATTTATTTGCGTTGAAATAAGAAAGCGATAACTTAAAAAAAATTTGCTACAGCAGTATTACCAGTATTTTCTTTATATTTTATACTTACTACTATTACGATAACAACGCCCCCACGCAATGCTTCGAGCGGAAAGTTTTCGCTTTCCGACGATAAAAATGTCGTATAATATGTTGCCGTTTTCCGAATCCGCCAAACAGAAAACTAGCATAAACTCCTTTTGATACTAAAAGAAAATTTTAGATCACGTCATATTTGTAACATCATTCAAATCCATGAAATCTGAGGTTATTTTACTTTACTATCCGTAGGTTTTGTAACAAACTACCTTTCTTCATATTTCCTCTCCAAATATCAATAATCTCCTAATATATCCGTATATAATGACGATGCTACTTTTATTCACAGCGCTTCCTCTATCCTCAGTGGACAAAATTAGCACTGACATTATGTACGAAAGTCCTAAGACCAGTTAAAGATTACATATATATCAAGCTATTTCAAAAAAAGAAAATCGACTTGAATTCCATTATATGCCGTCAATAATATTTTGTGTTTAAAACCAAACATATAAAAAAACATACAGCCGAATCGAGAACTTCCTTCTTGTAAAAGTCGGTAGATACTAGAACCAATATCACCGTAAACAGCTCTAGCATCTCCCATACTTTCGTTTATGAGATTATTTCCCGGACACTTACAAATAACGTTATTTATTGGACGTTTTATGGAAAATGACTTGGGGAGAGCTGAATATCCATTACTTATATGGAGAATATTACGTTTACAATATTTATTATTCACTGAAGCGATGAATATTTATAGCTAATCAAAATGAAAAACAAATATTGTCTCGCCGGTAACGGTAGCAAAGTACATAATATGCACCTACGATTAGCCGGTGATATTAGGTCCCATGATGAGACTTATGATGATATACTTACTACTTACTTACTTAGATGATATATTAGGTCCCAGGTGGCAAGTCCAGGAGGCAAGCAGATACCACTCCAGGTTTCCTTACAATGTTTTCCTTCAACGTAAGAGCACTAAGAAAATGAACTTAAGTTAGAAAAAGTCATCAGTACATGGTGGGGTTCGAATATGGACAATCGATATGAAAATCCGAAGCGCATACCATTAAGCTATCGAGGCTTTTTAGGTAGTCTATAAATGCTTAAAGAGTTTTTTATGTGACTTTAAGTAGGCACACGAGTCTCCTCATGTTAAGAGACAGTGTGTGTCACTGTCTGTCGTTGGGCTGTTAGACCATATGTGCAAATCTACTGGCTACCTTACCATTCGGACCGGAACACGACAATGTCATTATGTCCTAAATCCTAATCATCGGATCTTCGACAATTACCATCTTTGGGGTTTATAGGCTAATGTTTTTTTTAATCTGAAAAATAGTTTACTTTTTTGTCTTATCACGTTCGATTATTAGTTTAAGTAAAATGCTTCGCCTTAAAATATCAATCTGTAGATAATAAAAAGCTTATAACGTGTTCCGACGCGTTGAGCTTGTTTAATGTTTTCCAAAGCTCAGTTTAAGTCAGCCGCTAGTTTATATCACGGAGACAAGGATATTAATTAATAGATACGTCCTAAGCAATCTTTCATAATGAGCTCAAGTACTAATATTAGATAGCACTGAGAAAGTTTTTTTTTAATATTTTGGAGGACAAACAAGCAGACTCAGGAAACAATCGTCGCATTTACAGTTATCCATTTGAGCTTCAAATGTCAAAGCTACACCGATCCGAAACACAATAGTTGTGAACACTTGCGTCATGACGGGAACAGACGAGGAGTTAACTTAGCTAAGTTAAACGTTAATTTAATTCGCAAAACTTGTCTATTTTACTATAAATAAAAGTGAAAAATATTAACTCAAAGGTTATCTAAGTTATCTATGATATTTATTCTAATTGAGCTAGTAAAAACTTAATATTTTATGTGTTTAATATTTCAAATGAACTTAGTTAAAGATGGCAGTGATTTATTAATTAAAATAGTTATTCTGTGAGAACAATAAATATCTCTGGACAAACTATACTACTTGATCTAATAAAATAAATATCGTCACGCCCATATTCTGGAAAGGAATTGGCAGAGCAAAATATGCACCTGCGCTATGTCAGGCCTCATAAGACAGGTGGCGATTTCGTAGTCCTATCAAATGCATCATGTGCAATCATGCAACGTTTGGTTTTTCCAGATATTCTGATAAAATGGATAAAAACAAATCACTCTATCTGGGAATCGAAACTGAGACCTCATATGTTAAAATCGGTTAATACGAAATACGGAACGAAATAAACGCAATCTTTGAGTTGAAAAAAAAGATTATCTAAAAATTATTATCCCTGACATTTATTATAATTAAGCTCACATCTTAATATTATTTTATGTGTTCAATATTTCAAATTAACCCAGATATAAAGATGGTAACGATTTATGAATTCGTGAAAATATTGATATGAATAATTTTGGAATAAGATATTTGGGTGATTTCAATTTTGGATGTCATTTGTCTATTCGACTGGAGATAAATTGATGGTTATAATTTTTTAAATTATCTTAATTAACGTCTAAATTATTGTTTACAAGCTGTCCCGGCGAACTTCGTACCACCCGCACTTGGGGATATGAACAAGTAATAAGTTCAAAAACTAAAACTCGAATTCTATTGTAAAACTTTGAAATACTTTTACTCGTCCGGATTGGTATCACCGCCTTACCTATTCCTGCCACAATAGCGGCAATGCTCGTTATTGTCGTATTCTGGTTTGGAGGGCAGGGTAGCCGGTAAACTTATTCGCGCAAGACTAACTATCCCAGCCTCAGGTTGGCAACGCACCATTTCCACCTTAAGGGTCTAAAGGCGACGTGTATTTCTTACCATCATGAAACCCGTCTACTTCCGATATCATAAAAAAACACGCCCTAAAAAGTATGTAATTTTTAGATCCTAATTATTTAGTAATATAGCCAATAATATACACACATATTGTCATTTAATAATTAAACTCTTTCATTTGATACCCAACACACCATAATTATAGAATATTTTTTATATCCTAATTTTATATCTTATAGAGGGCACCAAATTCAATTCAATTTACTATAAAGTCAAATAGCCGATAATTACGATAAATAAAGACAATAGCCAAAATACGATAAGTAGTTTCTAAGTAATGAATTAACAGATGAACATACATACACACATACATACCGGTGAAAATTATAACCTTTTGCTTCGCCGTATTTGGGTAAAAATAGATGCTGAGCGATTCTCGGACCTACCTATGACATACCTACTACATATGAACCAAACGGAACTAGATAAAAATATCCTATGTCCGTGCTCTGTTTCTAAGCTATTTCTCCACCAATTTTTAGCCAAATCGGTTTGTCCCGTGTAGGTCCGGGTCCTGTGTAGAATAGTCCATCTATCTTTCTACCAGGCAACTCGTAAGAGGCGAGCATAATATGTTAATTGGGTCATTGACAACATGACCACTGGTGGTAGAGTGCTGCACCCGGGTAGGGATCCCCCGCCTATCTATTCCTACCGCCATAATGTCGTGTTCCGGTCCGGAGGGTAGGGTTGC
>DVZL01008412.1:0-10259 GCA_018236625.1 Lasaia peninsularis | reverse complement strand
CACTGGTGGTAGAGTGCTGTGCAGCAACTCGCCCGGGTAGGGAACCACCGCCTTACCTATTCCTGCCGCCATAATGACATTTTCGTGTTCCGGTAGACTTGCACATAAGGTCTAACAGCCCAACCACAGGGCAGCGGCGCACCTACAACATCTATGGTGTTTATAGGTCACGGTTGTCTCTTACCATCAGGAGACCCATGTACCTGTTCGCTGTCATATACTATAAAAAAAAAAGCTGCGCCTTAAATCAAAATTATTTAAAAAAAAACTTTAGAAGTGAATCACTTCCATATCCTAAGACTTTGGGATTTGATTTTTTTTAGTAATTATTGTCCCCTTTATCGATTTATTGGAATAAAAATGGAATCCCAATAGAACAGAACAGACCCAGAAAAAAATAAAACCAAAAACACAAAAAAACATTATATCAATTTGGGTACAGTTTGTATAATGATTACTAATATTAAGTTCTAATGAATACAGGTGTAAAATAAAATAAATGACCGATAGTTCTAAAATTATCGTCAAAATTGGAAAATCGTAAAAAAATTATATTTCAATATTTATTAAAAATTAATACTTGGGAATGCTACTCATAGTTTTAAAGTGATTTCTTCTATCGAAATAGCTAATAAAGTGGGAATGTCCGTTTTTGAGGTCGAAAAACAGACTGTGAGTGATTACCATGGCAACAGTGGTTACTGGTTACCATAGCAATAACAAAAAAAAATGTGGTCATAACTTTTCGTAAGATTTTTTCTGTCTTCTTCCCAAAAATTAATAAGGTAAAATATCAATACACAATTTAGAAAAAAAGTTAGTATAATTAATTAAAATTTAAAATGTTAATTGTCTTTAAACTTTATAATTTGTTCATAACTAACAATACATAAACAACTAATCGCGCTCTCGATCGACCGCGGGAATCGCGGAATGTCGATATCGATTTATAGACGCGTGAATGAAAACTCGTAGTAAATTTAAGTTTTACTACTTAATTTTTCCTTGCGGTAAATATATCGTTTTTTTCACATCCTTCCAACACTTCCCTTCCTTGATTAATTACTTATATTTCCCATTTTTATGTTAGTATTTCTTGATTTAAAATAATTCTTCGTTAAAATAATTCGTAACCGCAAGCGACGCAAGCTCCTCGTCCGACGACCTAAGCCGGACTGTACCTATAGGATATTTGTATCTATAGGACTGTACTGTCGCGGATATGGGAGAGCAAGACTATATGTGTTCTGTGTGGGAGAGACAGGTCCAGTTAGAGTGGGCGAAATTAGTTCTAATTTAGGTATTTCCTTTTTACCATTCGAAAATGGACAAATTTTAAAATTGTAAAAAGTCTAAAAGATAGAAAACATGTTGTTTTACTGTTATTTAAAAACTGATCAACTTCCATTAAGTATCTACGCTGTAATTATGTTTTATTTTTTAATTTAGAGGTAACTTTGATTTTTTTTTGTATCGAGGCAACTACAAGTAATTATGTTTCTAAGAAATAAGACGTCTAGAATGTATCCTCAGGTATCTTACTTATGAATTTCATAGCTAAATATTTTATAATAAAGATACAATACGCAATCGAACGAACGCATTTTTTTTTCGAAAAATTTAAAACTTCTATATGAAACGGATGTGAGATATTCATAAGAGCTGGATTAGGGCGGATATAAGGATATAAGGCGTAGGGATACGACGATTATTATTAGTAGATAATTTGGTATTTGGATTACTGAATTATACTAATAGTGCAGTCAGAACCCTGCAACAAGTTGCTCAGTTAATACGACTATTACTCGAGTATTAAATCGTGTTTTCATTAAAACAGCATGACTAATAATTGATAGATTGCTGTATGCGTAGTGAGTGAGTTACTGAAAAAGATTTTTTTGTTTTTAGCCAAATTATATAACGACTTTGACGTCTCCTACAACGCCTCCATAGATCCGGGGCTATGCGTGTATATTAATAAATATAAATATTATTACATTAGTGTTTAGTGTTGGTGTTTTCGTGCCACGGATGGGATATAACCACCATAGAGGGGGTGGGCAACCGCCGCGACGGGTACAGTGACATACAGGAGACGATAGCCGCGTTAAACGGAACACAATGTGGGTTCTGCACACCTGGATGGGTCGTGCAGATACATACGTAAGTAAGACCGTTATTATCTATTCCCTGTTTTTTATATATATAAATCAATTACTGTTCGTTAGTCTCACTAAAACTCGAGAACTGGACCTCATTGGCTAAGTTTGGTTTTGAATTATTCCTGGAAGTCCAGAGAAGGTTTGAAAGGTGAGCAAATATGAAAAAAAAGGCTAGAGATATAGGAAACGTTTTCCTAAGAAACTATTCCTACGTCAAATATTTAATGTTTATTATGTCATTGAGAAATGACAAAAATTTAGAAGTTGTTCGGAAGTAAAGTTAAAATTGAACGTGGTGTGGTTGAACAAAATGCTGAGCCCGAGAAATTATTATTTTATCTGGGTGGGATTGTCTACGAAGCCAATACCGGGGACAATCTCCCGGGAGAACGAACTTAACCTGCTGCTGTGTTCTGATTTTATTTGGAAGGAGGGAGGCTCGCCGCTCGGCCTTGGGCGCCGGGCAAAAAAGAGTTCTTCGTCGCGAAGTGCGACGGCGACCATGTAATGTGGAGTATGTGTTAAAGTTGGGATTTTCTGGGAGATTTACGTTTGCTGCTGTTATGTGTTCATCGAGATCCGTAAGAACTTAACGGGGTCTCCTATACCTGGTAGGGATGCACGCGGTCGAGATGGGGTAGTCCGTCGCGGGTTTTTAAAACCCGCGACGGACTACCCCGTCTCGAGTTGGTCGAGTTAGTTACTTTTTCATAATATCGTTCCTAAGGCTCTTGATACTACTTAATACGATTTTGTAATAAGTATAACTAATTCGTTTAGATAATAAACATTTGTAGGTACCTACAGGCCTTACAGCAAAATTTAGTAGAACATGTTATTATAATTAAGTATTTTTCTAACAACGTTTTAACATACATATTCCGTAAATACATTTTATATTATGTGAGGTATTTGCAATGAGCATGAATTTAAAAAATTACGTTAGACATCATATTTTACGTAATAAATTTGCGTTATAATGAATTCTACGTACATTTTGTTCTAGTTGAAAGTATGTACTTTCCATTTTGAAAATAGTAGAAACATATAAAATCAAATATGTTTTTTTAACAGACTTCGTGATAAACACCTAACTGTGGCAGAATTAGAAAACTCTTTTGGCAGCAACACTTGTCGATGTACTGGATATCGGCCTATATTAGACACCATCAAAGCTAGTGCCATTGACGCTGATAAAAAACTGTGTAATAGTCTTAAAGACATAGAAGAAGTACAGATATGCAAAGAAATATGTAAAAGGAAGTGTTCCACAAGTAGTTCAGAAAGCGATTGGTGTTTGATTGAGAAATTACAAATAAAAGACGAAATAACTCTAAACTTCGGCAAAAATGTTTTTGTCAAAGTTTTTGATGAAGATCAAATATTTAGGACTATTGATCAGTATAAGAGTTCTTACATGCTAGTGGATGGTGATACTAGTAAAGGTATTAAAACTTATTCATTTTGATTTAGTAAAATTGAAGAATTTCTTTAATTTTATGTAGGTAACTTCAGTTTTAACTAAAATACTTTTTAAATTATCAAAAAACTATTTCATCGTGCGATGCATTAGCGTCGCTGTCAACGGTGCTTGCGTAGAGTCCGAGCTTTTCAATTTTAGTGTTCTCCAAAGCTTTCTTTTATGTTGCATTATTGACATGTTGTAAACTAGTGACACTCATAGCCATGTAGATTTTAGGCGAGAACATTTTTACCTTGTACACAGGATGTGTACGAGCTATGGAACTAAAAAAAGATCATAATCGATCAGGAAGCAATTTTGTTCTATATTATTCGTCGTTGGCTCTTGAGAAAACTTCCACATATTCATATTTTATTCACATATAATTCATTATTGAAATTTTTTTTAAATAGCCGATCTATTTCGCTTTTACAGCATCATCAGGGCTAAAACTTAAGTTTTTATCATTTCTAATATGAACGTATTTGTGATAGTTTTAGTGTTGTGGATGTCCATAGGCTGCGGTGGTCGTTTATGATCACTTCAGTAATCTTGTAACCTTGTGATAAGCAACTTTTTGTCAATTAAAAAAATATATAATATATAAAAATTATATTTTAGGTGTACTTCAGGATTTTGACTACCCTCCAGTCTTAATTGACATCAGCGATGTTACATCATTAAAACAATACACCATCGACCAAAACCTAATATTAGGAGCCAACATTGCTTTGGAAGATTGTATAAATATATTCAAAATTGAAGCCGAGAATGATGATTTCGTGTATTTGGAAAAATTTGCTGAACATTTGGATCTTGTTGCGCATTTTTCAGTTCGCAAAGTAAGTTTATCTTTTTTAAGTTACCCTCTGAAGTAGATGAAACAATTTAAATGAAATATTCTGGGGGCTTTTAATTATGAAAATGTAACATAACTTGCTTGGATGATTGATGCAGTGAAGGTAGTCTGAAAGAAACAACTTTTGGTTAAAGTTACGATATAGTGATGAACAAACCAAGACCAAGATTAAGACTTGGACAGAGTTGTTCGTGATTTTGCTCAAATATGTCTGGTCTTGGTATTGCGTATCAAGTCTTGGTTTTAGTTTCATTTATTTGTAATTAATTTTTCATAACGAATTAATACTCAATAATAATTAAGCTTTTTATTAAGTCTTGGGTTAAGTGTTAAGTCTCGGTTTTGTTTTCACTTATTTTTAATTTATGTTTTCCAACTTTTTTTTTCTGACTCGTTGTTATCCTGTTAAAATTTAGAAAACAAAGTGACCATTCGAAATGACAACAATATAGTTCCGAGAAAAGCATATGTTGACGCTGCTGGAAATATTTTATCTCATATAAGTACCTACTGTGCCTAAGCATTTTTGGTTGAGTTTTGCGTATAAGTCCATAATATATAAGGTCTTGTCTTGGTATCGGTCTTGGTAATATTGCTTTTTTTCAACCCCATGACCAATTTTGCTCATCACTACGAATATACTGATATGTCCTCTGTGTTGGTATTTAGTACCAAGATATTTATTTACTAATTCAGATCGGATCTTTGGCTGGCAACTTGATGATAAAGCACGCTGTTCCGTCGTACCAATCGGATGTGTATGTGCTGTTTGAAGCCGTTGGTGCTATGGTTACTATTCGTGAGTTTTTTTCATTTTTGATAACAATAGGATTGGTCTGCTGCAGCTATTCCCTATAGTACGTTTTCGAGTGAAGAATGCTGTATGTCATCGTTACCCGCTGGCCTAATTCAAAAGTTAGCAAATTACATGCTTGGGTTACGGGTGTAAGTGAATACACGTAAGGCACACACATATGCGACAAATAACAATTTTCATTTCATTTCAATTCATATCATCTCATCGCATTTAATCTCATCTCATTTAATTTCACCTCATTTAATCTCATCTCATTTCACCTCATTTAATTTCATTTAATTTTATTTCAATACATAAATAGATCCCTGATGATACTGCACTCATAATGCAAACGTACGTAATTATCAAACTTGCGATAAATAATTGAAAAAGTAAATTATCGTGGTGCTATTTTTAAACTCGCACAAATTAACGTCATTGGTATTGGTAAAGTTATCTCTTCTGCGCGCCTCCATTGAGATATTAGAATAAAAAGTTACCACATCCAAGGTTTTATCAATTAAAATCGGTTCAGCCGTTGCTTCGTAAATATTACAACAGAAATTATTTTTTTTTTACAAAAGCGTCATTCATATCTTTGTCTTTTGTATTTATCTGTTTTTTTATTCAGTTAGATATTTAAATTTCTAGTCGTAGCAAATGTGTTCTGGTCTGCTGAATCAGACGCTGTTTGACTTGTTTCTTATCAAAATTAGTGCAATATTTTATTAAAGTTAAAATTTACACGGGTACTAATAATTAATGTTTAAAGACAAAGAACAGATGGGTTTTCTAAATATTTAAGATTGAGAGATTGTTTTTTTGAGATTTTTTTATGTTACCGATCACTCTTCTTCTTGGTCCTAACTTTATCCAGTTTCTCTGTTAGATGATATCCGCAGCGGGGTCGGTAACCTAATAAAAGTCTAAAAACTAACACTCTTGCTAAATCCCCTAGGATTTGATGGGAGCATCAGTTTTTACACAAAACTATTACCATCTGATCTCTGCATCCCAGAAGGGAAACCCGACCCAAATCTAGCAATAAACGAATATGGGTTTCCTGTCAATGTTTTTCTTCTGATGGTTGGATATTGCGATATCTAGTAAAAGATTAACAGATAAAAAAAAATCTTATACTCGACTAACAACGAAAACCGATTTCAATTTTATTATCATATTATAGTCTAAGTTACAGTTCATTTTTTTGTTATTAGTAATTTTACATTAAACTTAAATAGGCTCAACTCAGAAATATGACCAATCTTACAAAGCAAGAATCATCAAATTCCATTTGTAACTGGTGAAGTGAGGATGAAGTCCAATTATTTGTACTAAAACTGGACACTAAACTCCTATCAAAGACCTGTACCTACCCGACTTACTCTAGACTGGCTAACCCCTCTTTCTGTCTATTTTGTGGAGTGACAAGATCAAAACGAGGCGATCAAAAAGAGCAAGATAGCCGGCCCTATGAGAATTAGATGGATGTTTGATATTGGGGGAAGATCTTATTTCAAAGTGTAATCATAGCACCTTTATTTTCGTGTGATGGAGAATTTTGTTATACGTAAATACATTTTAGGTGATATTAGCGGAACAATTACTACGTTGACATTGAGGGAATTCCTTAGATATAGCATGCGAGGTAAACTAATTGTGAATTTTCAACTACCTCCACAAAGTCGGAACCATATTTTCAGAAGTTACAAGGTATGTACGACTTTCAACTTTCAACCTTTACTTTCACCGCTAATGTTAATAGCGACACTATCTAAATGAATGGACTTTACTATATTTTAAACCGGCAGTTTTCGTATATACATATACAGGGTGTCACAGAAAGGTGGTATAATAATAAACATTGTGGTCATGAGCGTGGTCATGTCATGGCCACCACCAGGATTATTTACATGGGGGGTGCATCCGCATTATTACATAGTATTGACCAATATAAAATATAGAACTAACTTACTTTTTTACCATCTGTCTGATGACACATGCAGAGTTTGTCAATGGCTACTTTTTTCTAACACTATATGAAAAAAAAATATTCTAAATTCTTCTTTTCGGACAGTACGGACTTGCACCCCGCTGCCGACGCCCATGATTGTGTTGGTACTTATATATATCGTATTAAAAATTAAAAAGACTGAACATAACACCCCTTTCTTATCGTTCATGCTTCATGATTTTTCTTACAGATAATGCCTAGGAGCCAAAACGCATTAGCCATAGTTAATTCAGCATTTAATTTAATTATTAATAAGACAAATAACAGAATTGAAAAAGCTACTCTGGTGTATGGTAATATATCTGAGACTTTTGACCACGCGAGTCGTACGGAGGCTTATCTACGAGGGAGGAACATCTCTGATAATAAAACACTGCAAGCTGCTGTACATTTACTTAACCAAGAGATTGTACCCAGGGATGAACCTCCCAAAGCAGCCCCAGAAGTGAGAAAGAAACTTGCTATTGCGTTATTTTACAGAGTAGGTATCGATTTAATATTTATTGAATTTAAAATTAATTTTGCGCTTTATTACATAGACCTACCTGGGCGACCGAGCTTCACTTGATAGTTCTTTTTTTCAGTACAATAAGCTTTCGCCTACCTACTAGGAAAAATCTACGAAACCGGAGTCTGTACTATTATACACCAAGTACCTACTACAGACAGTTGCATAAATGTTGTGATTTTCCCATTATTTAGTTAGCCTTAGTTTATAACCTATCTAAATCAATTCTTACCCCCCAAGACCCCTCGATACCAAATTTTAGCGAAATTGTTAGAGCCGATTTTGAGATCGCCATTATAAAAATAAACATACAAGAATTGGTTGTTTAAAAATACTAGATTACATAAACATATTATAACTAAAACCATGATTATAGCTAAAAGCGTATTTACTAAACCTTTAAACCACTAAATTGCTTGAGTCTTCATAAAAATGGAGCTTTAGATTTGTTTTTGTCTCATTCTAATATCCTAACTTTTAATGTAGGTAGTTAAAATTTCATACACCACGCTTTGTGTGTGACGCAGTTTTATTGGACCTCCAGCTGTATCTTGCCGCGATATGATGACATCGTAGCGTGTTAAGGTTATAGCTCACTTATACGCCTCTGCTCCAATAGCGCTCCTACCCAACACCGCCCAAAACTTGGTGGTCCGCGCGGTGCCAGCTACCAGTCGCCGCGGAGACAGCTAGCAGACGACCAGCGGTCCACGCGGCGACAGCTAGCAGACGCCCAGCCCTATCGCTACCACTAATGATAAAATAATTTTTCAAATCGGTCCAGCAGTTACGGAGATTATTCAATACAAACAAACAATATTTCCTCTTTTTAAGAACACTGGATTATTCTAGTACAGACTCTTTCAAATAAATGCCACTTACTCTCCTATTCCTGGCATCATAACATTGGTTCTTTATGACCATTTCTAGCCTCCATTTCGAGGTACATGTCTCCATCCTTAAGACAACGCACCATTAATGTCTTAAATTGTTGATACTTATTACTGTTAAAATATCTATTTTCATATTAATTTTCTTCGCAAATTAAAAATGGAAAATTGACTCTTACGAATAATTTATTTCAGTATGTCCTAGAAATATCACCTCCGGGTTCTGTTTCATTGCGATACAAGTCTGGCAGCTATCCTATTCACCGGCCAGTATCAACGGGAACCCAAATCTACCAGACCAACCCTGCCTTGTACCCACTCAACAAACCAGTGCAGAAGTTAGAAGCCATCATTCAAAGCTCCGGAGAAGCTCAATACGCCAATGATATACCGCCGATGTTTAATGAAGTATTTGCTGCCTTCGTCCTGTCTACTGTTTATAATGGGGAAGTTTATAATGTGGACAGTTCGGAAATCATGGTAAGAGAGAAGAATAGAAAGTTTTCTATTCAGTTATTTAAAATCGTGACTAATCAAATTTAAAACCTTCGACTAAAGACTGGAGCTGTCTACCTAAAGAGATTTTTCCAGAGAAATACAACTTAGTAGTATTTTTATTATAGAGGCAACACAAGTACATAATCTGAAAATTTCAACTGTCTAGCTATCACGGTTCATGAGATACAGCCTGGCGACAGACAAATAGATGGGCAGCGGAATCTTAGTATTAGAGTTCCGTTTTTTATCGTTTAGTTACGGGACCCTAAAAACTACTAATACTGGTGGTAGAGTGCAGCGCAGTAACTCGCCCGGGTAGGGATCCACCGCCTTACTTATTCCTACCGCCATGACAATGTCGCGTTTCGATCCGGAAGGTAGGGTAGCCGGTAGATTTGCATACCAAGTCTAGCATCGGCCACAGGACAGCGACGTACTTACAACAAGTATGGTGTCTATGGGCTACGGTTGTCTTACCATCAGGAGAGACGTGTGCTTGTTCGCTGTCCTATGCCATAAAAAAAATTAAATCGGAAAAATTAAAAATTAAAATCGGACTGCGCGTTCCTGATTTATAGCCAAATTTATTTTTCCAAATTGTTAGATTTGTAGAATAAAAGTTACAGCCATTAAAAGTCTTACTATAAATGGTCCAATTGACAATCACGAGTTGAAACCCGAAATCAGACCAGACCTTTTAACGAATAGATATTTTCATCATCATCTTCATCGCCAATGTTATCAAAGTCTCATCATCATCATCTTCACCTCATTATCATCATCAGATCTTAGAGTGAAATATATTGGACAGCGGATAACCTATGTCCGGAGGTAGGTACCTAATTGTATACTTTAATACCGTTTACTTATGAGTAAAAAGATTATAGCTCACTTACACGTCCCTGATACGCCTTGCCTAAAAAATATCATTCAAATATGGGCTTTAAGGCATGACCTTGCGATATAGTTTATAATGGCAATATAATTTAGCCACCTGATCGGCGTCTGCTGCGTTGCCATTGTAAACTATATCGCAAGGTCATGCCTTAAGGCCCATATTTGAATGATAT
>DVZL01008411.1:0-10259 GCA_018236625.1 Lasaia peninsularis | reverse complement strand
GTTCCGGTCCGGAGGGTAAGGTAGCCGGTAGACTTGTACATAAGGTCTAACAGCCCGACCACAGGGCAGCGGCGCACCTACAACATCTGTGGTGTCTATTGGCCACGCTTGTTTCTTACCATCAGGAGACCCGTGTGCCTGTTCGCTGTCTTATGCTATAAAAAAATATATATTTATTATCTGTGGAAAGAGTGTATCATTTGTTAAAAAAATGACAGACATAAACTTTGCAATATTTCAGACAACAGAAATGAAATCAGCGACTGTTGGCTTGAAGACTACATTAATGGACGTAGAAGTCGATCGATCTATCGCAAATCAAAATATGGTTACTGATTCTGGTAAAAGTCGCACGAAACGACAAGGAGCAGGTGAAAAATTATAGTTCAAAAATATTAAAAAAATTGACTTACAATTTGTAATCTGTTTTTACCTTTTTTTCGTCAGACAGCCCAGCGTTTGTGTGGATCCAATAAGCAAATTGATAACGAAATATAACATGTAGCATGATTATTGAAATCTGGTATTAGACGTATTTATTAATCTACTTACTACTAAACTGATTTTGATTTGAAATATATCCAACTTTTATCCAATAGCGATACTTTTCATTGTTAATTGGTAGATATATCTAAAAGTTTGTACTATTAAAGTATTTAGGTTTACTAAACCTTATTATATTATGTCCTTCTTAATAGTAATGGATTTATTTAACTAATATATAAAATTATAATTTTAAATGCTGGTAATTCTGCTATCATCAAATAGACTTAATTTAAGTTATCGCTATCATCTTTCAACGTAAGTAAAAGAAAGGGACAAAGCCTTTTAGTCCTGTCAAATTAGTGTATATACGAGTATGTGACAATTCTACAGAAGTTTACTTAGTCTATACTCTGAATATTTCGATTAAAATTAATATTGTAAATTAATATTGTTTTCTTACTAATTTGACATGATCAAAATGTTCTATCTCTTTCGTTTTCTATTTCATTGGAACGAGATAGTAGGTATGCACCTAACATAAGTTTAAGTAGAGTGCTGCCGAATAACCACCAGTCTCTTTAATTATTTTATGAAAACAAGAAATAAGAGTAGTTATCAATTGGAATGATTGTCTTATAAAAATAACGGATAAATTTTTTGGCTGTGGAAATAGTACTTAAGTGTCTAAAATTATCATCATTCTAGATTTATCCTAGTTAAGTATCTTATTTGTTTTAGCCTTATTTCTATATCAGATGCTATCAGGGTCAGATAACTAATCTACTGGATGTGACAAGGGCACCTTTTACACAGAGCTACCGCCATCTATTCTTTGCACACCAAATGGGTACCAAGGCTAAATTCTAGGTTAGGTCCGATTCGAATATACGATCCGGGTTTCCTCAAGATGTTTTCCTTCACCGTAAGAGCACTCAGAAACATGTACCTACTTAGAAAAAATCATCGTTAAACGCGAATCACTGTACCAAATGGTGTGTTTCGTATTGTCTAATTATTCTCGTGACGTCATAGTAGTTGTTGGCTGGAGTTAGACAATACGAAACATGCCATTTGACAGTGAATATACGAAAATTTGGGCTCGGAGTTCGTATCTTTTAACTGTCAAAAAGATACACAATAGCCCCGCTAGTTTGTTCTTCACCGTCCAAGATTTATTTATATCTGTTAATAACGGGCCATGATGCCAAGCCTAATCCTAGATGAGGTCGAATTTGAATACATTCCTCACGATGTTCTCCTTCCCCGTAAGATCACTCAGAAAATATAATTAAGTTAGAAAAATCATTGCTTCAAGCGGTAGTGGTAGTTCGAACGTGGACTACCAGAATGGAAGTCCGAAACCCTAACCTGCCTGCTGCATAATAAGTTTAGTAATGAAGAGTCTTCCTTTGGTATAATTAAAATCAGTCTAGGTAATATTACATTATTTTGAAAATCATTCGTTGATGAACGTTGACTAACACCCATAACACAAGAACATAATTTTCTTACTTTGGAGTTAGATAAATTTGTGTAATTTGTCCAGTAATATTCATTATTTATTTTCATAACCTCAAGTAAATTCGTGGGAAAATTCACACTTAGGCTTGTGTGAGCCTTCTGCTGTTGAAAGGTTTTCGTAAAAAGAATCAACTATGCGTGCTAAGCCTTGGCCGGCAAATACGCCTACTGATATTATAATATAGATAATGATTAGTTTCTGAGGTTTGAGTGACACAGAAAATTACCTTCAATTTCTTAAATTTCCAACACAAATCAAACTTGACGTTTGGTCTTCATTAATCAATAATGATTCAACTTTTTTCCGTCACCCGCAGACTCCATCAAAAAATCAAAAGGAACGGCCAGAAAATATAATTTGAAACAGAAGTTGTAAGCGGGTGATCGCAAGTTTCTTAATTAAAACTTATGTTGGCTATTGTCAGGGAGGGCAACTTTGCACCAGATAAATAAGAGGTTTCTTGCGGTACAGTCACGAATCACTCATTTATTTGTCCCTTCAAAATGACCTTTTCACGTGGCCACCTTAAACTTGGTCTCAATCAAAATCAATAACCACTGAATATTATAAAACTTATAATATTCAGTGGTTATTGATTTTATTATCATCGCCAGAGTCCACGTCTATGTGTCTGTTCGTGATTAACGTAGAAACTACAAAACGGATTACTATATTACGGTTTTTACAGAATTCGTATAGCGGTATAGAGTTTACAAAATTCGTAGGGAGTTTACATGTATCAATTGTTTGTTATTGACTTAGTTTAAATTAGTTAAAATGTGCCATCATTTGTCCAAATATTTTGATGTCCACTTTGAGTTACAACAAAACAATATAGGTATAATGAGGTTCCTCTTTTATCAACTTTAATTAACAATAAAAAACTACAATTCTAAATTCTAAAACTACAAAATTTTTTTTAGAAATGGCCACGTAAAAATGTGCTAACGTTACTTGAACGATGTAAGTATCGTTAAAATAAAAAAAAACGTATGCCCTATAATAGAGTATATTATATATAATCATTTTTACTTTGATTTATTTAAAAAAATATATAGTAGACCTATTTATTTCATAAAGAAATTGGTTGAAGTTTGTACACACATATATACATATCTTCTTTCTATCTTCATTCGAGTGGAGCAGAGAGTATCGAGTGCCGATGTGTGGAAGTGCTAATTAAAACTTAAATACTAATGATATTAATTTGTTTCAGCATTCGATGTTGTACTTCTTCCATCACTACGAACTACCCGTGATACTACAACAAGCACAGTTGCAGCAACTTCTACTACGAAGTCATCACGGAATGGGTGGAATGATGGGCTTAGCAGGAATCGCAGCCATGGCAAGTGGCGCTGCTTATCACGATGCACCAGGGACGGGCACCGGTACACAAGCTACTCCTCCTACTACTCAATCAACGACTCAAACTATACAGAATAATACTACACAATCTACAACTCAAACGTCTCCATCTGTATCGACTGCTCAAACAAATACCACTCATACTGGTGACGTGGTGACATCAAGAGTTTCAACATCAGAAACTACAGCTGCAGGTACCAATACTACTGTAGCTGGTAACGAAGAAAGACCTACACCAGTCTCTGTTACAGAGAATACTGATAAAAATAATCCCGAATCGGACAAGGTTATGAAGATTGAAGAAATTAAAAGAAAGAAATCTGAGAGTGATATAAATGCACTCAATACAAGTAGTTCCACTAATAACAGTGTCAGTAATGTCGTAGACTTGCCATGTAGTACAAATCATGATAAAAAGACAAGCGTCAATAGTACTAATGATGTAAAGAATTTTGCATTAGATCGTAGACGACTGCCGGAGTTAAATATACCTGATAACAACCCAACATCGCACGTAGAGACATCAGATGTGAATGAGTCTCGGGAGGCTGACATATAGGTTGAAATAAAATTTTCCCTTTTATTTATATTCCCAGTACATTATGCTTTCAACTTTCATTTATGTATGAAATAAAATTTGATCTTTGCCTATACATTTTACATAGACTGTACTTATTTCACAAGAAGTTACTTTTAAGATGAAACGTCTTGAATTACTTTTAAGTCTTTTATTGCGCATTAAACTTATTGATGATTATTTAATTTTTTCAAATATTCAAAATCTTTGTTCCAGCTTCATGTAACAAATTACACATTTAATCTATTCCTAGTTTTTTTTCTGTTCATTGCGATGCCACAAGTATTGAACTTTACTCAAAATGGCGACTTAATGCCCATGTAGCAATAGGCATTTATAAACTCAACGAAGTACCCAATCCTAATAAAACAAATTAATCGAATTATTATTATCAACGAAAACTTTTTTTCGTAACCATGAAAACTACATACCTTAGGTCGTGTCATGTTCCAGACAAATAATAATCTACTTTAGGTAAATTTTAGGATGTTTTAAATATTTTTTTACGTACGATAACGCCACCGGTCCTGGTCATCGATCTTTAATAATTATTATAACTATGTCGGAGCCTCTCGACGCCTACCAATTCAATCCCCGTGTTTGTTATTATATAAAGATATTTTTAAAGATCGCTACTGGGGCGACTGAAATAAGGCTTGGAATAAATTACCTGTCGATATCGCCAGTAGGAATTTTTTTTTATATTTATGGATGGTAAGAAACGACCTAGGCCAATAGATGCCATACATAGATGTGGATGGGTCGCAGTCCAGTTTGTGCTTATATAGTTATAGGAACTTCTAAAACTAACCTAGGTTAGTCCCTATTTGTTAATATTTCTTCTTCGTCTTTGATATCTTGATTATATAGATAAAGAATACAATTTTCAATAAGTAATATTTTTAATCGATTTTTGTGCTATGAAGTCAATTAATAATTTTTTAATGACTTCTATCGTAAGACACGTAAGACATACTTACGACGATTCCTCAGATAATTTGTTCCAAGAATAAAATCATGATAAGGGTAAATACTACGCCTGAAGGTCTAATATGCGCAAGATCTTTACTGAAACTTAGTTAAAACGTTCAAAAGTAAGAATGTTTGGCACCTAAGTATTTGTAATTTTAAAAGTTGATAAAGATATTTTTAGATAATGTTAATAACACCTAGCACCTCCACTTTTAACATAACAAATACTTTTACGTGTTGTGGTAGCGTTAGTAGTCACAAAGACATCTATAAATTTGAAAAGATAACGTCTTTCTCTATAAGCGCATGCTAGGCCTGCAGGTATAATTTTCCGACTACAGCTTGTTCCAAGTTAACGTCATTAATGGGGGCTCAAATACATTATGAGTAAATATCAACACACAATACAAGGCGAGATATTTCGGTTTAGAAATATATATTTGTGCTTATAAATAAAATAAACAAGGGTCAATTGACGTTATCTTGGATCAAATTGAGAACAGCAGACCTTACTTTCTCAGACCATATTCACCACAATGAAACTACAGTCTAGGTCCATGATTCCTCTATTGTGGTGTTTTAGGGCCTTCGTCAACTCACGCGGCAGAACGGAAATGGGTTTAAAGAAACGCGTACTTTTACAAATTTTCAATGTAAACATTCTAGCGAGAGTCTAGTTCGTAACATTGCGTGAGTTAGCGAAGACCTTCAGTTGATCTAGTGAGAGATAGTATGTATAAATAAGGAAGTTTATTTTGTTGCAATTATAATTTGTTATTCAAATCTCGCTTTTCGTAAGGTGCAGGAGGCAAACGTTTTTGCGTTGATGTAATACACAGTGCTGTGTATTGGAGGTATCTTTGTATCATAGTGTGTGTATTTATTTTATTTTAAACAAGGAAAATGTTAAATAAAACATCTGTTGTATTTTAACACACATTTATTTTCATTTATTTCCTATAATTAGAATATAATACAATTCTATAAAGATTTGAAATATAACTTCAACCAACTTTATATAACATTAAAATTAATCAGAATTTCGTCTGTATGTTTGTTACTTTATTATTCACGCCAAATCTACTAAACTCTTTTCACTCTGTGTTTTACTATTTAGTAACGTATAGGACTATCTATGACGATTTTAATGTTAAAAAGTATATCATTCATCAGCAAAGCTGAAGTCCACATTTGGTTCAATTGTGAAAATTTGCGTCTTGCTCTTCATCTGTGTTGCGTGATGTAAGTGCTGCTGATCTGGAAAATAATAAAATAAAAATTAGATGGATCAGACAAGGTACCGAAAGTCTCTTTTCTTTGAAAACCAAAGAGAGATGTAATTTCTACAACTATATTATCCTGCTACAAAAGTCAGTCTGACTAGGTGGTAGAAGTGCTTCAATTTTCCTATCTTGCCTTTGAGAGTCTTAACGTCAGTGGCCATTGTCGTGTGTATAGAAAAAAGCTAGTAAACTTAGAGAAGAAACGGAAACCCAGGGTTGCCAGATTTGAAAACTAAAAGATCTAGACCATGTTTCAAGCGGTAAGTTTTTCGACATCATGGTCGGAACAACAACTAAAACAATATGTATTTTTTACTTCTTAAAAATACGAAAAGAAAGAACCGAAAGAGTACGGAAGTCCGAAACGCGTACCACTAGGCCATGAGGACACTTCTTAAATATATTAGAAAAATGTATTTTATGGGTCAAACATGATAATGAATCATTTACTCTATTGGAAATTATTTTAACTTTATGATTTATCGGGAATTTAGTTTTTTTTTATCAGTAATCTGCAAATCAAATGAAATGACTAAACAGTCCTGATGACATACGACCATCTGGCAGCCGTTGGAAATGTTGATAGAATCGACTTGGGTGACTGTAATTTTATCGAAAATCCTGCTAATTCTACCTCATGTTGCTCATAAACATTTATTATTTATTCAACCATACATACAATTCATACCAAAATTTACTTAACTTTAATTTTTTTTAGACCATAACGTTCAATAAATGAATGCGCTACTCATTTTGTATAATAAGTTATTATATTCCACAGTAATAAATTAGCTACAAATTTGTAAAGCATAAATGCACAAACACTTTAGTATGTTTGGCAAATGAGGTAAACGACTGATAAAACAATTCGCCCCTGTGTATATGACGTCACCGTGGACAAACACCCGACGTGTTTGCACGAGACGAGGTATCTACATCGGGCCAGAACGACGTATTAACACGGAATATTAGCATCCATAATTCTGAATGGATTTTTACTCATCGTTCATGTTTTAGAAGTCAAATAAGCAGACAAGAAATAGCGCCTGCCTCTCGACATTTATAGTTTGGGTCTGTTTGCTATCTCTACACTCTAAACTGGAACAAGATATATATAGGCAAGCATATACGTTAAGGCGAAGATGGTAGAACTAATCTGGATTACTACTTAAAAGGTTGCCTCTTACAAACAGTAGCAGTAAAATAATTGGTCTTACATTATTTAACGAAACTTGTGACCTGTCATATAACTTACTTTTGCAGTAAGTATTACCATCTAGTCTTCTAAAGGGAAAACGCATCTTATGGAGTAGAAATGTGGCGGAACCATCCATTACTCGGGGATTAACTATTAATGCATATTACTGGATTGTTCTACTGTAATTAGTCTTTAATCCGAATAAGTGGTTTTTTTTCTATTGCCGTGCTCGTCTTTTTGTTTTGTCTTGTCACGGTTTGGCTCGGTGTTGCCAAATTTTGATATTGAGACCGGACCATCAACATTTTTGGTGTCTGCAGGCAACGTGTAATTTATTATCAAAAAACGTATTTTTGCTTAGCTTCCTACTTTTCTTATTCTAAACATCCTGAAAAAAAAAACAGACAACAATTAAAAGCAAATTGTTCCGAAACATTTTATAACATACATATACATATTATCAATGGCGGTAAAGCAGGCACTTCAATAAAAAATAAATGGTTATTTTTTTAAAAATGACATCTGTTGAAGCTGCATGCTAATAGTGGGAATTATTTTTGAAAATTTGAGTATTTTATTTTAATGATACCTAGAGTTAGTTAGCAAGGTCCACGTCCAGCTGCGGACGTAGGCAGGATAAAATTATTCTCTCACAAGTACTTGGAAGCTTCGACTAAAATAAACTACTGCAGGGACCTAAGTAGACGCCGGCGGATAGTTCTTTAGTTTTTACGAAAAAGAGTAAAAAAAGTCGAATCTGTCGTTACGTGCAATCTCTAGATGCAAAAACAGCAGCAAGGACACAGTAACAGCTTCTCTCAGCAGTCCTCAATCTATGTCTAAGTATTATATATATTGAGGATTTTATTTCGCCAAATACGATTTCAAATCACGATGACAGAATGACGTCGTGTACTAGTTATAAAACAATATATGTTTGACATCGAGAGAAACCGACAAAAACATATGTATATTACACGATATTTTGATTAAATGTATATTTTTTGTATGTTCGATTGGATTGATTTATTAATTATTTACCGTGTTCCTCAGATACCAACTCAGTAATTTATTTTGGCCGGTGCTCGTGAATATAAATTTTGATAAAATACATATAAATAAAATTAATTTAATTAAATACATTTTGAAATACCAATTGTATGATTGCAAATTAATTGCAACATAGTTTCGGTTACAAAATACTGATTAAATGGGCAAATTAATATAATTATTTAAACATTTTTTGTACTCGACGATGGTCTGGTTAAAAATAAATATCCTACTGCCCACATGATATTATTACTGTCCATTAGGATTATAAGTTTCAATTATAACTTGTAATATACTGTCATTAGCGGATCCAGAAGTCTACAGGATGTCGGAGAATGCTGACGATTTTTTTAAATATTAACACATTGATAAAAGCTGGTGCTGTACTTTTTGTACGACTGCTTGAAATATGATTTTTTTATTGTATTATATTTTCTTTTAATTCGACTTTTGTCTGGTTCTGTACTGAACTCACCGTGACGACCAAGAGCAATATTATTTCATGAATAAAAGGTGATAATACAAAAGGACGACATTATTGCACACACCATTTACTGAAATACTGGCTTTTGGGAGTCGCGGACTAATGCCCAGTTTGGTTACCAAACAAAACAAACTTGTAGTAGACTGTTAAATCTTTTATTTTTATAATAATGAAAAGCAGAGTAGCAGAAAGATTATCTGATGGTAATTTCTTACTCCTGCCACCATAACGTGTATGCTTGTTTTCATGTATCAGTTTAAAGTTTAAGTGTCGTATTATCCACCCCCCGGCTTCATTTTGGTAACGCAGCATTACCACTTTTGGTTTATATCGATGTGTATTTCAGTTACCCTCGGTAGATCTATTTTCTTTCAATGTTATACAAAAATAATAGTAATTTATTCAACCGTAGTAAGTTTCCTGTGACTTTTATCATGGATCCGCTTATACAGGCAGTCTGTACAATCACATGCGGTTAATTCAAAAACTCTAATAACCTCTTGCGGGTAGAGAAATTTAGTTCTAGTACTTTTCATAATTCAATTAATTGGCCAAAGTCTCTGGATTTTTTTACTCTGTGACCGGAACAGTAAGGTTTTAGCATTAGAAGGCAGCCTGATGGATTTCTTATGAGTTTTAATTTAGTAGAATAAATACAATTTTGTGTAAGAAGTGGAAAATAATACTACAGGTACGACTCAAGTAGACTTGGGACTTTTTTTAATTTGTTAACCTTAGATAAATCATGGTATAAATACATTTTGAAAGCATTATATAATTGCGTCACAAGTATCGCTTTTATTGTATGTATAATAAAATATTGTTTGTTTCTAATTTTTTACGTTTCTTCAAGTGACACTCACTGCGACACAATACCGTTGTGAATTCAGTATTTAAATTAGATATTACGTATGGTCGAAATTTTTATTCATAAAATAGTTTATGTTTCTAATTCACAAAAATAAACTTTAAATAACTTGAATAGCGTAATGTGAGGGAATATAGATGTAATTTATTTTTATGCGATTAGACGGCGAACAAACAGCTCTTCTGAAATTTGGTCTATAGACACCATAGACATTGTAAGCAGGTAAAATTTGTGGATAGGTCTGCCTTCTCATACTTTATATGACCTATATCTAATAATTTTATATATAATTCTATAGTTATATAGATATAGGAATATCTTTTTCTATAGTTTCTTTACGTTAAAAAAGTAACGTTATGGTCTAAGATCCGAACCTAAGCCGACTTTCACCGAGCTGATAATAGAATAAAACTTATTTTATAATAAATTTAGTATATTAGAGAATATATTA
>DVZL01008410.1:0-10262 GCA_018236625.1 Lasaia peninsularis | reverse complement strand
TGATACAAGATCACCATTTTCTCTTATTATAGCACAACCAGTATCGTCACATGAAGTTTCTATCCCTAGAATGTATTGAGACGAGTATCTTTGTTGAACAGACTGAAATTTAATTAAAAACTTTGACCTAAAAAGGTTACCTACACGAAGAGCACGATTAAAAATCATGTTGCTATTCAGTGTATTAATTCAATAAAAGAAACATGTTTTTAGGTAACTCAATATATTTTAACTATAACTTAAAATAAAAATTGAAAATTGATAAAATGGGTAAAATATACAACTATTTTATTTAAGTCAAAATAAAAAACAGCTGCAACAGACACTTACAAATTATTTGACAGTTCAAATTAGACCAAGCATAAAAATATCGATATATCAGAATATCGATATTATTCCGAAAAATATCGATATAAATCAACGATATTTTTCCCCCGATATATAAACTATCGATATATATTTTCAGATATCAAAATCGTATCAAAATTGACATATTTTTTAGAACAAGAGTAAGAAAGTAGCAGGCTGTATGAGTTTTGTTTCGTTGCTTCAAAAATTTATTATAATTTTGACAGTTTTTATAGGTAATCAATCGCTTAAAAAAAGGTAATCGCTTATTGCGCAGAAAATATCGATATATCAAATTATCGATATTTATTAGTCGATATTTATCGATACATTTGAAATATATCTATATTTATTCCCCATTTGCCCAGCCCTAGTTTATATTATGGAGGGTATAGGTCTACTTCCATAGTTCATAATATGTACATACGTTACATTCATTTTAAATCTATGGTGCCGTAAAGAGCCGTGCTTGTTTGCTGTCTTATCCCATATAAACAATTTTTTTCACGAAATCATAATGTGCTTGTACGCATTTTACATTAATAAAATGACATCAAAATTCAAAATTGGTTAATATTATTTAATATTTGTACGAAATTTAATAAATATGAAAAAATTGCGTCCATTCGTTCTTTTAATCCCGCCAAAACGATACGATACAATTCGTCTGTACGATCGATCTGATGAAAACCGTGACGATTGATGGCATCAAAAATTACGCCAATACTCGAAAATATTTGGTCATAACAATCGATCATTTACGGTATTCGCTTTGAAATTGTAAAATAATTGATAGACATTTTCAAATAACTAAAATTCATAAAATGGAAAATGAACATCTTTTTCTAACCTATGAATAAGTAAATATAAATGGACAAATTGCACAGATTGATGTAACTCCAATTGGAATCGTAGATCGTCAAATATCATAGTAGACTGTTGATTCATCATTACGATATGTATGATTGCATTAGATTTTGTTCCGATATCCGATATCGCCTTCGATAGAGTAAATCAATAATTGACATGGGTACATTGATTCGTAGTTTCGATCAGTCTAATGCGTCGGATCGTAGCGATGGATCGCTTCGTATAAGGGGCCTTTCACACATCACATGTCATTTGACATTTTTTGTCATCTGTGTTTTGACTTGTGATATTTTAATCTTAATTTAGACTCATTTCATCTTCATGTGTGCTTTGTGAACGTGATTAGACATTATAAATTATTTTCTTGATCTATTCTGTGATGTGATGGAGAAAATTGATTCAACGTCAGTAACCTTACTACTTGCCAAATAATGTGAGCTACGTAACAGTGCATTACATGATGCAAGTGTGAAAATAATAGTACTTACGTACAGTGGCACTGTGTTGCAGCTGCTATTAAAAATGGAAATTTTAGAAAGGTTATACTATAACATCAAACGGCAAATCTCTTACCTGCCGGCGAATGTAACAAAAACTGTGGATGTGGTTAATAAATCAATTAATCAATTAAGATTGCCTCCTTTTACCAAAGAAAATGTTTTATTTTATTATTTACCAATGCAAGGTCTCGTTAGTTACACAACTTTGTCTGTTGGTGTTATGAATCCACATCTCATGGTGAGGTATGTACAGATTTACCTAGTAATTTTAATTCATGTCTTGTGAGTGTGAATTTAGATTGACCTCAATCACTTTAAAATCTTGTAAGGATTAGGCACATGAATTTTATGCAATATTATCATCAAAAGGGCTTGACGTACCAGTATTTTTGTAAACCAATAGTGTTAGCCTTGGTGCAATACCAGAATTAGTACTAGTATTAAGTCTAGTACCGGCCATGAGACCGGTTTCAATAAACAGCATCAGAATCTGGTGGGTAGTTTTAAAGATCGAAGCAAACATTAGGATATAATAATAACATTGAGTTATAATAATAGAACAGGAAGCGTCTTTGTTTTATACTATGTAGTGATTACTAGATTTATTCATAACTCACACTCACAGCATTGACAAAGGTACTTCAAACAGTTACATTATTTCTTTAGCCAATATTTCTGTTTTTTACTTGTCTGATTTTATTGAAACATGATTTAATTTTAACTTAAGTCATTGCTCTACAAATGGAAATCTGACTACTGCAACTCCATTTGCGAGTTCTCATCCAATACTCTGAAAACCCCGTGAAACCAGGTAGTGAACAAAACAGCAACATATCAGACTCAAACGTGCCAATCCATACAAATGATAGTTTGCAATGTCATACTCATATCTAATAGGCATCTTAATCGGGTACAGGTATTGTTATCAGGAGGGTACTAGTACTACACAGAGTACCCGTTGTGGAAGCGGTATCTATGTATATAAATTTCTAAATGGCAATAAACGCCAAGTACAGGTGAAGAATGTGTACTTTTGTTCCTAGCCTCATCTTCAACTCACATTTTAAGTTAGCTTAATAACTTAATTAGAAAGTTAATAGTTTTAATAATTATTTAAGAATATTCAATTTGCTTCTTAAGTATATAGCAGTAAATTTATTTGCAACAAATTTCTGGTATTGTAGTCAGAGTTTATCATTTCATTTTTGGTTTATTACAATATTTTAAATAAACTATTATTCATGAATATACTGTTTTACTCAAAATTTCAATTAAAAATTTCAAACGAACATTCAGTCATAATTCTTTGTAGAAAATTTTCATCCACTGTGAATGGCTGGTCTATTATTAATAAAAAATTGGATCATTCATATACACTTAACTAGATTTTCTTATTCAACAGTTATAAATTTCAACTACTAAAATTAAGACATTTATAAAGAATTAATAAACATTTATTTCTATGAAGATTATTTTGTCAATAAACCTTTATTTATTACACAACATGAACACCTTCAGAAAACAAATGAACAATGAGTAAGACAAACAAAATAAGCAACAAAAATACTAAAAACAACTCGTACAGACCAGACGATGTTCACAGAACATTATATGAATCATGTTTGGTATTTTTGTTACAAAGTCAAAACCAATCAGTTATAGTATTAATTAAAAAAAAAAACTTTTATTGAAGTTTATTTTGACAAACAACCATAAAAACATCACTTACAAAAATCATCCATTCTCTGAAATACAGATATGTGTGTCCATCTTACGAATACTTGTTGCTGTCACAGTCCTAGACCTATTTTTTGTGTGCAGTAACCACTTTGTTAAAGAGGTGGTCTCTATAAGTTTTGTTATTCTATGTTGTTATTATGATTTGTTTCAATTTTCTTTCAGATTATTTCCTCGCCGGGATATAACTGATATATTGTTTCTCTCTGCTGGAGGTGGAGCAGGATTGTGGCTTTGGGCTCGGCCCCACATAGCAGCTGCTGCTCCAGCAAGACGATTTTCTTGGGCATTTCTAGGGGGCTGTCTTTGGCCTTTGGGTTCTATATTTTTATGGGCAATATTACGGAGCTCAATAGGGCAAAGACCTGTAATTGGAACACTTCTTGGTGTCTCCACCGGAGTGATGCTTACAAATATAGCTTTGGACTACTTTAATTATGTAGAAGTCATGTTTTGTGGAGAAGTACGATTACCTGATGATACTTACAGTCCAAACAGTGATGATGAAAAATATGATATTGATATATGAATATTGAAGCACAAACTTTTAAACTTATGTATTTGTTGCTTACACCTTATAGAATGTTGTGAATATTATGTTCGTGGTATTGTTGTAATTATTTATTCACTTGATATTTACTGCTAATTATGAACTATGTGTGTCAAACATGAAGTTATTATGTACTATGTGTAAATAATATTATATTGTCTAAATAAAATTTTTTCCCTTGCAAATTTCTTTTTTTATTGTTATGGACCTAATAGTTTTTAAATAATGTTAGTAATATTTTTTTCATAGTTTAAAATCATAAATCATGGAAATATACAGCAGCTATTTACTATGGCAGAAGTTAGTTTGGCTCGGTAGTTCTTTTTTGTCAGTGAAACGGTAAGTCTAAGCAACTGGAGTCAGTACTACATATTATTTTACACCAAGTGCTATCGACAGAGGTGTATTGACACAGAGCATCAGAATTACCACCTCGCGGCCTCCGCGAGGTGGTGATTCTGTTGCTCTGTGTGTATTGATGTCGTGATTTTTGCAATTTCATAAGACCTATCTAGATCAATTACCCCCAAAACACATATACACCAAATTTCAGCGAATTCGTTAGTAGATACAACTTGACAACTATAAATTTTGGTGACAAGAAATATACTCTATCAAATATAGTCTATAGCTTTCTAATAGTGAAAGAAACCTCATGATCGGTTACTATTTCCGAAGATTAGTCCTTTCAAAGTTAGAAACTTTACCTCTTTATAATATTATATATATAAGTAGAGATAAATATGAACCAAAACTTCTGTCTTTTAATGTCACTTTGTTTCATGCTTTATTGTTTTAAGTTTTGGTTAATATTTGTTCTACAAGACAATCGAGTGCTGACAAAAAGAGGTCACTAAAGGTCGAGGGACATTACGTTCAGATTGCTCGGCCGTAAAAGATGCTGCGTTCACTGTTTACGGACAGAATACCAAGATGTCATGTACCTACCTGCATGTCAATGTGAGTTGACGTAATCTAATCTATGTATCGAATACCTTTAAACGAGCAATTCTTGTATATATCAGCGATTTCGGAAACGGCTTAATTTTCTTGAAATTTTGTATTTAGGGGGTTTCGGGGACGGTAAATCGATCTAGCTAAGTTTTATTTTCAGGTTTTACTTATTAATCTTGTTTTCATAGAATAAAAACTATATCATTACAATACAAAGCTAAATTTCGCCAAACTTTACGAAGTTAGAATAGCTCAGTTGAGAAATCGGGCGCCGTATAAAGCAGGAACCCTGGTTAAAATCTTAGTCCGATTGTTTCTTTTTTTTCGAGTTCATTCTTTTTGTGAGAAAACTATTCCTGGAAAAACATTGTAAATGATGTCAAATACAATTCTGAAAAAATGTAATGTACTAACAAAACACCGAGCAAAGCTCGGTCTTTCCAGTACTCTATATAGTGAATATTTTTCTAACAAAACCCAGATTAAAAAACACCTTGAAGCCCTTAATTGCTCAAGTGGGCATGCTTGTCCATCTTGGAGACAATAATCACCTATCCTCGCCATAGAACTTTGTCACCTTAGGTTCTGTGGTAGACATCCCATACTATGTTTATATGTAGGTACTCTATATACCTATTAGTTTTCCGCTCGCCTGAATTATTTAAAAGTAACGGATTTCCGACGTCGCTAGCTGTGTTCTGCCCGTAATGCATTTTCGTAATAAATAATTTTTTTATTCCCAATAGAGTAAGCAGAGGTAAATATGCACACAAGATTAGCCGACGTTATTGGGTCCCTCGCTGTGACGGGTGGCAAGTCCGTCGGCATAGAAAGCTTCCTCACGATATTTCCCTTCCGTAAGAGCACTCGGAAAATGTACTTAAGTTAGAAAATCTCATTGGTACATGGCGGGATTCGAACTTGGGACTACCAAAATAAAAGTCCGAAGCGCGTTCCACTATGCTAATAAATCATAATATTATCTTATCATTCCTAGTATAACAATGTAAAGGTATTTTCAACAATAAAACATCTTTACAAGTTCCCAGACTTTATTTAAAAATGGTGATTGTATTTTAATTGTGACAAAATATTTAGTTATTCTGTGGTGGTTTAGACCATTCAACGTTCAAAATCAGATGATCATAGCCATATCCGTTCAAAGCCTGGATTGCTTTTGCTGCATCAGCACGGAATTTAAAATGAACATATGCAAAACCTTTGCAGTGGCCAGTGCTCTGAAAAAAAATTAAACATACTTAAAAAAGTCCTCACTTTGACTGACCACCAATTTCGACTGCCGCCATTAATTAATGCTCGCCAGTCATGTTCCGGTGTAAACAAAATGGTAGCCAGTAAAGTTACGGAATATTTCAATTAAATAAAATAAAAATCCGCCCATATTCCCGAACAGAAAGTACATCGTAATAAACCTACAAATAGTCGACATTATTAGGTCCCATGATAGGTAAGTCCATCACCATATTGGGCACAAATCCAAACTCGGACAACAATATTTTTAAAATGAAACTCTAAATAGCGAGTTACCCTACTCGGGAATAGAACGCGGAAACTTCGTGCGTCACATTTGACACCAACTACATTTGAAGACAAGAAATACATTTTAAAAAATGCATTTGAAATAATTAGGCCTCGGAGAAAAGGGTGAAGAAATAAAATTATTAACTTGTTTCAACAAATAACTTGATCCAGTTAAAATTTTAACTATTTTTTCACACTTTTAAAAGTAAAATTGAATTATCTACACTTCTGCTGGGTTATTTTTGATTTGCAAAACTACATCCATTTATGAAGACCATCGAACCAGTAACATTTACAATTATACAATTGTGTCTGTAGGCGACAGTTGTTTATATAAATATCATCAGGCCCATATACCTGAAGGAGTAGGCAGAGGGACATAAGTATGTACTCACAATATATAAGTAAATAATTAATTCTGTAACATTTACTTGTGGAGATTTATTAATAGTAAAACTTTCTTTTCTCAATAGAAATTTTCACATTACCTTTTCTTTAGCAAGGTATAACTTCTGAACTGGTCCAAAACCCTTCACTAGATCATCAAGATCTGCTTCAACAGCGAAATTGCTAAGGTTTGATATTCTTATTGCGGCCATATCATCACGTTTAACTCCTGGCGGTTCCTTCCCAGCAATACGTGCGCCACCCTCTCTAAGATTTGGAGCGATGTACTTATTTGTTGTTGCAGCCTTTGCTTCTATAAAAACAAATACGCCATCACATGTCATTATTAGTTTCAGCGAATTAATATAATCAAATATAACTCCACTACTCCTTGCCAATTGTGATGAAATATTGAAAAAATAATTTAAGTCGTACTTTTATCTTTCACTTACTTAAAACAAGATTACGGGATATTATGGGGGTACACCCCATACCTGTATGGGTATAGTACAGTAAGTGTGTGTATGTGTGTGTGTGTGTGTATGTGTGTGAATTTAGATATATTTAAGAGCAACATCTTTTCTGTTGGAGTCAGCCCGACCAATAATATTAACTTTTTTCTTATGTTCTTTGAAATTTTCCCAGTTTTTGTTTCCATAACAGCCCTTTCCTGACATCTGCATCAATTTTACTGACCTGCAGCCTTAGCAGCTTCATTAGCCTTTGCTTGAGCAAGTTCGGTGTGTTTGAATGGGCAACTTGAGGTCCAATGTTCACCTTGACAAGTACGGCATTTGAACAATACACCAGTAGGGCGTGCCTGAAATAGACCATTTAATACAATATAAACATCACTATTATTTAAGCCTATCGCAACTCTGGGCACATTCCAATCCCGGAAATGTAATGCTTACTCAGAAAAATCTGAAAAACATTTTTAAGAAAAGTTGCCTGAGAATTGAACCCAGGACCCCTCACGACTAACGGCCTTAACAGGCGACAGCCGTACCCTTAGACCACAGTGGCGATAACCACCTATCACATCAGGGCCCTAGTACCTTGGCTTATCGTGAATGTTCTAGTATATGTACTGGACTTACGAGTCGGGGAAATACTAGCACATCTCTACCCCTTTAGTGATAATAGACGTGAAGGTACTTTTTTAAATTATTATTTTAAAACAGAAATGTAACAGCTCAAAAATTTTTATAAAGTAATTAAACCAACATTGACATTGGATATAATGGAGTTGCCATATCTATAAGTTGTACATGTTACAGATAAAAAATATATTTACATTTAATGTGAGTTAGCATTATTTTTTACTCCCATCACAATTAAAATGCTTCCTTTTCAAATAGATTTTTCCCTACTATAATTTTTTTCTTTCTTTAAAAGCCTCGGTACTAATCTATTGAGAAATGTGGGTGATATATTCTACCACATTATGATGAGCAATATTTTAACAAATTATTTATATCTATTACTTTACTAAAAAATATTTTGATTGATAAGAGTGATGCAAAGCCTGCCACTTCTCTTATTCTTCTCAATACATATTCAAATCTATATACTTTAGTACAAAGATGGTTATTATTTGATTTAAAATTACAAAAGATATCAGTGTTTATTGCAAGGAAGTTAATTACTTGGATGTAATAATAATAAGGAATATTAGACTATGGTTAGTACTTAGTGGTATAGTAAGGTGTGCAGTACCTTAAGAGCATCTAGTTCACCATTGTCTGGGCGTTGTGCTTCTTCTTTGCTTGTAATAAATTGCATAAAAACATCTTCAGACACATTAGTGGTTGCTGGGTTTGGTCCTGGTTTGTCATTAGCAGAGTCACCAAATTTACTCCAAGTTTTGCGTTTTGCAATAGACTGGAATCAAAGTGAATATGTATTTGTACAATGTAAAATATTCAGTAGGTAATACAAGATATATTTGAGTTAATTGATTTCCAGAATATAATTTATGGCACCAGTTATTTCAAAATTTGTTCAACTGAGCTTATTTAATTAGATATTTTATTTATTTTAATTATTGATTAATTTTTATAAAGGCATTTCATTAACATTACCAAATAAGTGTTAATTTATGGGGATAATGTATATTATATTTAGATTTTACATTTGTCTGGTTTGTATTTATATGAACTCGTTAAACACATTTCATTTATTTGTACAGATAAATTACTCAATATTAAGAGTAAAGGTTAGATACAGTAAAGCACAATTACACACTGTACATAGAATAAATAAATAATATTAAATAGGTTCATAGAAGGCTATTACATATTATAGTGAGGGTGTTGAGAAAAAGTCTGGTTACACACTTCTTGATCTTATTTTGATCTTACTCTCATCAGTGTGGTTGAAAATATGATTGTGATGTACCAGTATCTCTACTTAAACAAAGCTGTACACTATTGTTAGAAATAACATAAATTACAATGTTGAAAACAGAAACCTAATGAAAACAGTGGTGTCAATAAGGGTTTAAAGTTATTTTGTGTTCATTATATTGAAGTTGATATGAATAATCGATAGTGATTTTGAATAATATCCTAAACCCTTTAAAATTGAAAAAATATATATAAAATAATATTTAAATCTGATTAGACTCTAGAAACAGAAATAAAAAATAGTATATCAAATTTTACCTTTGAAACCACTCGTTTTTCAATTTTATAGGTGCGAACAATCTTTACTTTCTTATTGTCATTATCATATTTATACTCGGTGACTATCTTCAAGCCATTTTCCACAACTTCTGAAGGCGGAGGTAATTCTCCTTGATCTATATCTACTTCGTCAGCCCATGAAGACTGAATTTCATCTGCGACTGGCATTCTAAAATATAATATTAAAAAGAAAATATTGAAGGACTGTACGTATTAATTCAAAATTTCCAATGTAATCATTGGAAATCAGCTCACAAGTGCATTTTTAGGCAACATGGAGTAATTAAACATCCAAATCATATTTTGAAACTCTCTGTTGATCATAAATTGTTAGTAACATTAAAAATTATGGAGGGTGTATGGCTTTAAAACCTTGCTACGTAAACGACACGTTTAGGTTATAAAGTATTTACGTGATTTCGGTGCCATTTAAAGTTTAACACTATATACAAGTAAAAACTTACATTTCAGTGATCAAAAGGATGAAGCTAAATAATTATTTTAAAAGATATAAACGAAATATGAACTACCTGAATAGTGAAAAATTCAATAAAGATTTAAGAATAATGAATATGTATGAAATACGAATTCTTAAATGTCAATTGTCAACTATTTTTTTTTTTCCTCCTTTCGTTCCTATCGAACAGGCTAAGACCTTTGGCCATGCTGCCTTGTCTGTCGTATTTT
>DVZL01008409.1:0-10262 GCA_018236625.1 Lasaia peninsularis | reverse complement strand
ACAGAGTTAAAATAAGTCGTGTGAAAATAATGTTTACTTATAGATAATAAGATAAGTAGTGTATAATAATATATTGTGTAATAAGTAAATAAATATAAATTATATTTTAAAATATTTGCACACCACATAGTGGTAGAATATGTTGGTATAATTAGAAACTCTTGTTCTGTGACAACTTTTAAACACACATATTCGGCAAATAAATAATTTTCTTTCATTTCATTTCATATTCCAGTCAGTAGTGTAGGAAGCTGGGAAATTTATGCAATAGGCTTAATACTCTTATCTCTGTTTGATGATGCATCATATTATGATACGAAATGAAAACGTTCACGAAAGGTGAGTTAAATCTCTACAAAATACCTACCCGTACCATCGTAATATCCTACCATCAGAAACTCGGTCTGCTTCTTTTTTGCAATAAATAATTTTAATGTTTTATATCTGCGCAATTGTTCATTCATGTAATAAATGTATATAAAAAAATCAAATTAGGTTTATAAGGTAACCTGCACGGATAAGTTGTATAATAAATATGTACTATAGCTTAATACTACAAGGCTTTCCATTTTGGTTTTGTTACATAACCTGGTTTTAAATAACATACATCCACCACATAAAAAGTATTTAAAGTGTAAACTTTAAACGTGTATTTCACCAAGTGTCGACAATAGAAACCATAAAGTTTAAATTGAAAATATATCGACGAGAACTAGAGCGTTAGTTAAGTGAAGAGTGTTCGGTTGTAAACTTGATCTACTCTTCCATGGTATTTAATTGTAGCTAGTGTTTATATGCTATGTTTATTACAGAATACTCAGTTCCCCGTGACTTGCCGTAGGTGACACACCAAACATGATACGCAGAACTCATCAGCTTATTCCTTGTCACCACAAGCAACATGAGATCGCCCAAAGAATTTTAGGCGTGTTCACTCAAAGGTGGATTTACATTGAGTCAGTTAGAACATAGTACTTGACGACTGATTTTCACATCTTACCACTCGTATAGATATAACCAAAAATCTGCCTTCACAATTACAAATCGTATTTTACATATATTCCACTACTACAATGAGTATTCTCTTTAAAGCTTTTCATATAAAATCTGTCGTAGCACGGTTTGTAATCTGCTATGTATGATCTTATAATACACATCTTATGGGCGTTATACATTACGCACGTTACTTTAACGGTTACAAAAATGGCATCGTTGTAATATCGTGTTGCAACGCGTATGAAGCATCGTATTCAAAAATTTCCACCATGAGTGAGATCTTTTAGAATACGACGATATCACATTATGTTGTACCAAGCACTTACTTTACTCTCTGGGAAGACTTTCTCGTGATTGCGCCCGTATCACGAGATATCATTATGGTCCAATCTTGAATGTAATTGGTCTAATGTAATAACCGCTCTTGCAAAAATCGGGTTCAGAAGTAACATAATTAACTAACTCGATGTAAATCACTATTTGTTTGAGAATTTGATAATTTATGTTATTGGTAAAACCAAATGCCGTATATAAGTACATATTTTGTGCGCTGGTATATAGGATGTTTATGTTCTAGCTTGCGTCTTTCTAGACTATTTATTTTACTTTCTAGGGTATTTATATCACGTAATGTCATCTCGTTTTGTAAAATTACATGTTGGGTGCATGGGTCAATCCCAAATAATAGTACATATATTTTTGTTTAGGCCATTATTAGACATTCGTTCCGAAATTTCCTCACGCCGTAAACTTATGTTTTTTAGAATTCATTTATGATCAAATGTTATTTAATTCTCTATTATAATAAAAATTGTGCATATATTCGGCGCTTTTGTCACACATAGTTTGTATGAGGTTAATTTGGTACTAGGGATTATTTTACATTTATGAATAGCGCAAATTTGTTTGTTTTTAAATAAAATTACCTAGATTACAATGTTTAGAAATGATACGTATATAGTTCGAGGTCTACTTCTTTACTGAAATGATAACATTGTATTTATGTTTATGTACACTCTATCAGTAGAGAGGTTGAGCTCGGTCGAATGTATTGGCTTCCGCCTTCACATCAATCTTGGCTCTCTTTTTGCCTACATAGTTACGTATTGAATCATGATTTGGAGTTTATTAAATATATTGTATTATTTAATAGATCTTCGACAAACTTGCGCTATTTATTGCTCATAAGTATCCTTTACCATAGTATGGTTATATGATAAATCACTGTGTAGATATTAGATCAACATATCTTTTATAATATTAGGTTTGTATCTTGCCTACTTTCATTCGTGATGCTATTTTTGAAGTGTATTTTCAAATACAGTTTTGTAATTTAATTGTATCAACTAAGTCGAGGCTATGATTGACTGATAAACTGTATCTTTTTAAATATAAAATTAGTTGTATAATTACTTATAGTGCGGAGGCTAAATGAAGTGCTTTTTGTCGATTATAGAGAATTTCAAACGGACATTTTAAAACAATATTTATATGACACGTATACTTAGCGCTTAAAATAATGGCGGAAAAACCGAGAAACCGAGCAGCTAGCGGCAACCGCTAGCTGCTGTCAAAGGCATCATTTTTATAGCCTAGCATGAACATTTCTTGTATTTAAATAGTTATATTTAAAATCATGTTCGAGCTCCTTAGTATTAGGTGATCCTATTTTGAATTTGCAACTGGTATCTTTCAAGTGGTCAAGAGCCAGGTTTTGTAAAAATGTTGAAGCGCAGAATTGTAATGATATGCTTGTAGTATTTTAGCGTTAAGTGTACGGAAGAAGGTCGATCTTTATTTGATTATTATATACTCACGCATTTTTTGCTAGATGTGAAGTGAGCGCCCCCCAACGACAAGTGGGGGAAGCATTCTTGTCGTGCCGTAGGTACTTTAGACATTTAAGTAATCTCTGATCAAGAAATCTCAATATTTTCTGAAATAATTACACTGAACAAATATTAAATACTTTACATCTCTCACAATTATTATAATTTGTCCATGAAATGTTCGCTTTTAGACGTTTTCCTAAAAGTTGACAATATCAGGAAGGCTCATTCACCCTTGGTCTTAAAGTTAGATTATTTGCTATTTATGTAATCGAGGCAGCGTCTGGGCCTTTCACGTGATCTTACTATCATTTATATAAGAGAAACACAGTATTTAGTATTGCTCTTTACAGCGATACTAAAATAAACATTACATTATGTAAACATTAAGTAAACCAGAGAGCGTTTACATTTTTCGGTTGGATTGAGTTTGTTAAGTTTTATAAAATGTCTACAGCGGACATCTTATTGGACATACTACTTTTATAATGGTGCTTAAGGACTTGCTCGATACATTCAATTAAACTTCAAAGTTTGGACAAATACAAATGTAAGTTAAAAATTTGCTAGAATTTTAAGGTGTCCTAAGAAAAATTATTATATTCTTTGATCGTTTTCACTCCCGATACGTTTTAACCTATCTGAAGAGTAATATATCGCGTTAATGTTTTATAATGTGCCCGTGTATATATTTTTTTCACTTTTGAACATACTATAATTCCAAAGGTTTTATCAGTTTACTCTAGAAATCGAAAGTACCGATGATAGAATAACTAAAGTTTTCGATTATTTGTCTAAATTTGAAATGACAGGGTATCATCACGTTTAAACTCCGAGTGTAGGGTGAGAGTGTGCAAAACCACTGCGAGAGTTTCTACTATAAATTGCTAAAATCTATGTAAATAATATTTAGTTAACAAATGGGCTCAAATAATATGTATATGGGTTTAATGGGTAATATAACCATAATTATTAGCAGCAACAATACCTAAGATGTGGTGTGACAAATTTCTCTCATAGTCTTTAGTAAACGAAAGTATCGCTGCTGGTTTCTTAAACATTATTATAACCCTCAATTTCTTAATATTTAATATGAAATCGCCAAAACCCAGAGTCATAGAATCTCGTGAAAACTTTTGCCACTGCTTATAATAAACAACTTTCTCCAGATAGGTTTAGCACTTGGTCACCGGCATTTTGTGATTTTTTTACCGAAACATTTCTACTTGTTCACATTACGTACATATTAGAAAGTTTGTTTGTGTACAGTAAAATGTTTCTGGGGAAATGATTTAAGGAAATCTGTAAGCATTGTCTAAAAATATATACAGTACAGGCGGTCAAAGTGTAAACTATTCAGGGTTCGTTAGGGTATATAATTTATAATTAGTGAGTGACGTCGTGAACGTGAGCAATGAAACAAACAACAACACATTACAATTATTTCAATAACACATTTTCTAAATTTTATTATGCACAGGATTCCAAGGCCACATGAGACATCGTTTCGCTGTAGAACTTGGTCCAAGTTCACTCATATAAGTGAAACTAAAAAATGTTTATATCTTTGAAAATTTTATAAATAAAAATGCTAAATCTTTATTGAAGAAATCCTTTAACTTTCATTACTGATAACTGTTACTGTAAAGCTTATATTAATATTATTATTTCTATAATGACATTAATGTTACAATCACTTTGACGACACATATGTCTAGTATTCTTTCCTACCCGCTGTTTTGTTAGTTAGTTATTAGCACACAATAAGCTTACATAAAATTTCCGCGGTCTGTATAATACACGCTTTGGCCGACTGTACGTACTGTCATGTAATATATACGTTGTGATGTATTACGGTTTACACCTTTAAGGATCCTGGATCCCTGTGTGACCATGTGTGGATCGTCACCAGGAGGAACGTCGTACCACCATTCGAATGTTGTCGCTTGCAAAAGTTTTTAAGACTGCGAGTTAAGTACATTCATTTATAAGAATTTTTAACTACCTATTTTAATAGTTACAGATTAAGAATGAAATTTAGACAACTAAGGATTTAGGAATCGTTTTTATTTCAAATAAATTAATCAACAAACAATAAATATTGTCTATTATTTCACATTAAGCGTAAAATTACATTAAAAATATTGTTCGATCTGCATGAATTATTTGTTTGTATATCGAATCAAGTGGCGGCGTCTACGTTTTCTCTATTATAAATTCAAAAATGAAATTAATGACAATTCCAAAGTGTGTTGGTTTGTTCATTCATGTTTCACGTCCTGAAGGAATTAGCGATGTGCAGCACTCAAACAATATATTGTTGACGTTTGAGTGACATGAACTGGCGTAGTTATATTATAATGGTTTAGTTATATTTTAAAAGAGTAAGTACTACGAGTAAATATCTTTTCTGGGTTGTAGACAACAATTATTTAGAAGTGAAATAAAACTACTTTTTTAATTAAATGAAAATTATTCACAGAGTAGGTTTACGAGTTTGGAAGTTGACTCAAAATACTTCGTTCAAAAAATATCTACCACATTATATAATACTTTTTTCACACTCCATTCTCTCAATAAATTAATCGACTATATGTAATTGACTCGAATAGATGAACAATTATGGACGACGCAAATAATAAAATGAAAATTATGCATTTTTTAGTTTCTATTTTTTTGCTAGTTGCAAAAATTAACAAATCATAATAGATTTTAAAATATGTCCTAGTTGTCATATTTCATTCGATGATTTCAGTGTCTGCAGTGGCGATGAGCGTAACCTAATACTGGTCTCACAATAATATAGAGGTTAACAAAGAGGAGATATTATATAACTAAATCTTGCCTATGACACGGGACACCATATGTTGTGAAAATATTTGACTCGTGTTGCATAATTTCGATCACATTCACATCACACAAAATAAAATAATTTCAAAGAAAACTATCTTTTCTTTGTTAACCCTTTTTGGTTAAAGAATAAAAATAATCTCATGCCGTTTATAAGTTGAGTGTATTTCTATGATAATATGTTTGTTAGTTTATTTGTTTGTGAAACCAAAAGGGCCTGTTTACATAAGTCTATAATTATTGTGTTATGTATTATCTAGCTATATAGTAAACAACTTTGTTAATCCAGTCTAGTGATTTGAATTTTTAAATATATATAAATACAGTCTCAAACAAAAATGTAGATTAACGGGTAAACCTATTACGATAAAATCAAATGTGAGATATAAGAATGTGAAAGTGAAGAAACTACAAGAAGCAGGCGACGAAAGTAAAAGATTACTTATAAAGTAAAGACTGAATGTTAAGAATAGAATAGATATTTTTAAACAATAGCAGGTCAGATAATGGTTCTCCTTTTTTTCTCTAATTGCGATAACGTATGCTTTCTTATTCGTTGTGTGCCTCAAGATCTTCGGCTATCAAATAGTAGGTCCATTAACACAAGTCTTGCTCTGCGATTTTGCCAGAGTTTTTGGGCATTATTTTTTATATTAACGATAATTTGGATATTTAATCTTATTTTTTTTTATTTAAATATCTGCCATTCACAATCTTTAAGTTAAACAAGAGCTATTATGTACCACTTAATCTTAAAACTGGCGTAAGTATTCATTTATTGCTTCTGAGTCAATATTTGAGTACGGAGCAAGCGCAATACATACGCGTACTGTGAAAGTGAGAGGGACAAAACATATTTTAGGGTTTCCCCTCAAGGTTTATGCTTTAGGAATGAAAAAGAGATCAAAAGATTTTGTATTGAGGTAATGTCATTGGTGCATAAACCTATGGTTTTAATACGCCGAGGTAGCTTAAAAGACATGAAGAAACGGCCGTTTTGGTTTCAACATCCCACGTCTCCGTCGCTGTTGTTTTGAAATGGAGGCAATAAATATGTTAGGCTTTGTACAACTGTATTTAGTATAAGTATTAATTATTATAGCACGATGTGCTGGTGTTCAAATAAAACTCTGAACAAATTTAAATATGTCGTTTTATTGACTACTTCACTGGATGCAGTCGGTGTTGCCAAAAACCTCATTTTCATATTTAGGAAAACACAATGTAGGAAATACAGGAATAAACAAAATAAAACCACCTCCATTCTGAGTGTGTCTACAAAAATCTTAGTACAATTACAAAAGTGCTTTGGTGATATTTTACTGTGCGGCAGCTGGTGTCGTTACTATGTAAAGGAGAAGTCAGTATAAAATGTAACTGAAACCAAGAGATACTAAAATGACTCTTATTATGGTTTTCGTCATGTGTGTCATATTTCTGAAACATCAAATTGTCAATTGGAGTAGGTACTCAAGATTTTAATTCTATAAATAAGGAATATTTATAACGCAATCGAGTGCTTAAGCTTTTAATTTTACCACTTGTCGTTAATAGAGTTGCACTAATTTAGTCTGATTATATCTAGTCATACAGTGGAAGTAACAAATGCTACGGGCGCCCAATGGGATTCCTTGTTTCTTAAAAGCAGCTAACTCCTGTTGAGAATATTTTTAGCTGAAAATTAGAAAGAAACTGTTTGCAAACGCACTAAAATAAGAAAAAGACAAAAGAATCTGGTGTTATTTCGTGGTAATCCGTACCTACTTTAAAAAAACCGGGGTTGTGCGAGTCTGAATCGCGAACGAAGGGTTCCGTGCCATTATCAATAAAAGCGGAAAAAAACACATTTGTTGTATGTAAGGAAACACCCTTTATAATATATTTTTTATTTTATTATGTTTTGTTCTTTTTTATAGCAGCAACAGAAATATATTATATGTGAAAATTTCAACTGCTTACTTATCACCGTTCACGAGATACGTCATGACTACAGATAGACAGACTGACAGCGGAGTTTTAGTTATAGGGTCCGTTTTTACTCTTTGGGTGCCTACGGAACCCTAATAAAAATTTCATCGATGATCATTTTGCGTGTAATGCATAGATGCATAGGTACGTTTGGGATCTTGGTTTTTTGGTTAGTCGAATTTACTTATTACGCTCCGTCTTTTATGGTTGAGTCACTACAGCTACATTCTTTTTTCAAGGCAAAAAAATATCTACAACTTTATAATTTTGGAACTAATGGTGAATTGTGAAGCTCATTTGAGGGGTAGTATTTCTAAATTTTCAATATTTCATAGGTATAAAAAACTAAATCTAATCTAAATCTTGAAGAGGTTTATAACATTTTATAACCTTATGGTTTGCCTTAAGTTTATGGACATGAATATTTGCGTATATTCACCATAACAGCGTACATTTGTTAAGAGAAGTCATTATGGTTAAGTAGACTCTACAAGTCTCTACAATGATCATAAAACCAACCTGTAAAACGTGTTTGGGTAAATAGCACTTGTAAGATTAAGCTTTTTTTGCTACTTAGCAGCTAAAGCATAAAAATGCTTATATAGCATACTAAAACTACTGCTAAAATATACTATATATAGCACACTATACTGTCACAGTCTCTATACACGAGGCTGGACTACTCTGCCTATTTACTATTTTTATTGTTGTGAACAGATGGAGGGACATTGTCGTGAACAGAGCACATCGCACCCTTAGCAATATAAAGGGCCAAGTAAGTTTTTTTGTAAACTGCATTTAAATGCTGAGGGCTCAAAATGTTTTCTCTACCGGTTAGCGCTGGCGGAAAGAGAAATCTCCCAAACTTCGTAATCATAACTTAAATAATAAGCATGGTGTTTGAAAAAAAGCAACGATGTCGGAAACCAGACACTTTAAACGTGACGCCCAAAAAACCACTTTTTGGATTGTGCCCTTATATTACTGAGAGTGCGACATGGTGCATCCCGTCCCGCGTCTAAGCTACTTGGTTACAAAAATTCACTATATTTGGCACGGCGAACTTTGATCCCTATGACACTGATAGCTATTCCAAAGACACGATTTTGTAGTGGCGTCACCATTAAATTAGAATCGTATTGAAGGCGTCTAAAATAGGCATTTATTAATTTTACGTAGCTTTATGCTATTACAATGATATTCCGATGTAATTATAACAATTCTTAACATTTACAAAATATTATCACAATCTGACTTTACGTTTCGTCCTGCAAAAGATACAACGTATGTCATTTATCGAATAGGGTGGAAAGTATCGATAAACAAACGTTGATAAAAGAAACGAATGCTTTTAAATGGAACAGAGACGGTTAATTTATTTAGTTCCTACTTAAGGTACTTTCTGTCTTAAGTTGTTACCTAAGTTATTACCATATCAATAGTAAATATCTTTTATATTTTAAACAAATAGATAGACTTGGCCATCGCATGAAAACACAATTTATAAATAAATATATTAGATTATTTAGTCTAGTGTGCTCCATGTGGAGTTTATGGAGGAGGCTTATGTCCAACAGTGGACTTCTATAAACTGAAGAAGAAATAGTCTTGTAATGTAGGTTTCTGGATTATTTAATCGTAACTTGGTAGAAAAGTACTGTGCAGCAGCTCGCCCGCACTGGCGTCACTGCCTTATGAGCACTTGAAGCTTAGGGTAGCCTGAACACTTACAATAGATCCATGTCATGACTGTAACACACCAATAAGATCAAATATACACGTCTATTATCCTCGAAGGGGTATGCAAAACAACAGAATATGACCATGCGTTTTCAACCGGCTGATGGAAAAGATATTGAAAAAATTATTGAATCTATAAATATCCCGGGTAAATCACCCGGGTATGATGGCATACGACCAATTGATATAAAACGATTGAGCTCTAAAATAAATGAATGGCTTGCGAATTTGGTTAACAAATTTCCTAAAATATTAAAGACTGGTATAATAAGACCAATATATAAAAAGGGAAACAGATCGGATTATAATAACTATAGACTTATTACTATCCTATCAGTCATAGATAAAATAATTGAAAAATTTATTGGTAAGGGAATACATAACTTTTATTAGAAAAGTGACTACGTAACTGAGAAGCAATATAGTTTTCAACCTAACAAAAACACTACACAGTTGTTACCTAAATTTACAAATAATATATTTAAATACCTTGATAATAAAATGTATGTTATGGTAGTGTTTGTTGATTACAGTAAAGCATTTGACACTCTTAGGCATAACATACTTATACAATCATTGAAGACTAGTGGTATCGGAGGGAAATTACTGACCTGATGTAATGATTATTTAAAAGATAGGCAAGTTATTGTAGGAATCAAGGATGAATACAGTACGCCAATACAAATCGTATGTTAACAGTTTACCAAATGTAATTATTAAAAGTGACATCTATCAATTCGCAGACGTCACTTGTTTGTTAGCTGCTGGAAGTAGTGCTAATGAAGCTTTAAATAAATTACAAGACATGGGACTGGCTTTGAACAGTGAGAAGACAAAACTGATGTATATAAGCACTAGCCACAATAGAAGTTGTTTTAC
>DVZL01008408.1:0-10263 GCA_018236625.1 Lasaia peninsularis | reverse complement strand
TAAAAAGAGGGTATGTTTTTACGCGATTAGTATTATAAGTCGGAAAAATGTCTGCAATTTGAAAGTTGTCTGTATTAATAAAATAATTCACGCGGGCGGACAGCTAGTTGTTAATATTCTCACAAAACAGTTATTCTTTTCAATATACATTTAGCTTACTGATGTCAATTATAAGACTACCTACAGGGCAATTATTAGGGATATTTCCGGGTATTGGATTGTTTTTTTCAAGTTGGTAGGAAGGTTACGTTTAGGTTGGTACACACTTAACACAATCAATCTTTCACGAGACTACATTCCCGACAAGGGCATTTGTAAGATATATGTAGGTATTTTATTTCTGGGTCAAGGTGTTTATTAAATTTCAATTATTTTTTGTGTTTATTGTTTTTCATATTATATATTCACTTATTTACAAAAGAGGGTTGTAAAAAAGGATGTTTTGATATTAAAAGATAACAAGTATATTTCAATATTTAATATGCATAAGTTTTTACTGTGCTCATGACAAAAACATAGTTTGATTACCTTGGTAATTACCTATTACGTGTACCTAATAAAAAAGTATATTTTATTCATTTTGTATCATTATTTATTTTTTCCAATCACAGCATCATATTATTTTGGGTTGGAATAAATCTTCGTATGTAGGCGAGTTTTTTGTGTTATTATTTTTTGTATTTCTTAAGTTTTGTGTACGATAAAATATTAAATAAATAAATGATTATTTAAACAAAAATAAAATTAGAATAACCCTTTGTCTACAGTCGATAAAATGTAGTAACTAATATGAAATCAGAATGTTGCTTAATGTAAAACATAGTTATTGTAATAATGATTATTTATTGGCTCGTACAAAGGGTGCTGACATATGGCCGATATTACAGCCAGATTTTATTAACTCTGGCTGTCAGTCAATCCGAAGTATTAGCCGCGTAGACAGCGCATGGCCTCGAGGGCTAGCTTGCCATATTACAGGATGTTTAAAAATGTTGAAATGGACTTTTTTTATTCGCGGAATATGTATGTTAAAAAGTATTTAAATATATTAACACTCTCTATAATGTCGTGTGCAAATATTTTAATTATATACAATATCGCAAAGTTGTAAAAATGTCACATTGAAAATATTTTAGACAAAAATTGGCTTATGTGCTCTCAAATATATAATTTTTAGTGTACGTAATTTATCATTATTGACAAAATAAGTAGTAAATTATTATTATTTTATAAAAATCGACTATGTTGAATAAAATGTTTATACTAAAGTCAATAGACAATTTAAATATTAAAAGCATAACAAAATATTTCCATCTTACTAAATCAAAATTGATGTCTTGTAAAAAGTTAAAAATTAATTAAAATGTGAAAGCAGTTGATCAGCTTGTAAGCGTTAATAAAATAGGAAATTTAATGAAAAAGACAGAAAAGAATGCAAAAATTTTAATTATTCAATAAATTCAATTTATTAAATTAGGTTGATTTAACAAATAAATATTTAATACTATACCTACACATTTTATGTAAGAAAAAGAGAATGGTAACACAATCTTTCTAAATCATAACGGAATAACGTTGACATAAGACTAACTAAGAACACGTAATTTTTCAAAAATTCTAAAGAAAAAAGCTACTTAAATTATTTTGAAAATTTCTTAAGATATAAAAAAAACAATGTGTACAGAATGATTACAAAATAATACCCATAACCACATACACTGGTATTTATTTTCTGCCCTAAAATTTACGAATATAATTCTGGAACACGTTATATATTATTCTCTTCATACAAACACGGGTAATATGAATATCTAAAATAATGGTAGTTTTCTGAACACCCTGCATATTCAATAAACCGATACCGCAGGCGTTTAGCTGACAAGTATTGTGCCCACCCCACCGTTTAGCCCGGCTTTGTCCCGCCGACTCCCGCGCACTGTTGTAAAACACATCATAATTGATTTAGTTGCGCGTGAAATTCCGCGGTTTATTTTGATTTTTGCGCTTCAACTATTTATGATAATGTTTGACATATCAATGAACCAATGATATATTATTATATAAAATATTGACAAAGCAGATATACAACGCGAATGTATCCGGGGAGACCTAGGTTGACATTTCATTACCAAATAGCTCGTGTATTATCCGAGTGTGGTAAAGCTGGACCGAGATCTCGGTTTCGGTCTCGGCATTCTCGGTCTCGATCGATTTGTTGTTATAGCGGCAAAAAAAATACATCATCTGTGAAAATTTTACTTTGCTAGCCGTCACACATCACGGTTCATGAAATACAGTCTGATGACAGAGAAACCGAAGAACAGGACAGTGGAGTCTTAATAATAGGGTTTGCATTTTTTTGGGTACGAAACCTAAAAATGGCTAAATATCTTAATTAAAACTAGAAAGTAATAATGTATTTATATTATATATTTTCATAATTAATAATTAATACATAATTCTTGGCCAGCGGGTTTCGTGTAAGGTTATTGGCTACTTTTTTCCGTTAATTTAAAAGGTTTCCATAAGAAAAGTAATAAACTCAAAAACTAAACATAGTCAAGTATTTGCTGATTTTATTTATATTTTTTTGTTGGCTAGAATAAAGTTTACGTACTGTTTTTGCTATAAACATTTTACACTTGGTTTTGTATAAGACGTGACATAGGTTGTGTCGTGATAACGTAATTAGGAAAAAGAACGTTTTATTATTTTTTATTTAAGTAATTATATAACTAAAAAAATATAACACTTGCAAAATAGGGTGATAAATAAGCTAAAAAAATATCAAAAATATCATAACTTTCGGATGATTTAAACACCGACATTTTAGCGCGCTTATTTGTAACGTCACCGTCTACTAAGAAGTAAGAACAATAATTTGTCAACGAAGTGAAATTAAGTGAAGTGTTATTAAACTTTCTTCGGCAATAAAGATTGCACGTTATTTTTTGGGCCATATCTAAATCATATGCATATTGCCTATTGCTACGTGATTACAGCCCACGCAGACGAAGTCACGGGCAACAGCTAGTCATTTTATGAAGCTTGATATCGTAACAAGGTAGAGCCAGTTCTTAAAGATGCCTTCATTTCTCACGAAATTACATTTCAAATATTAAATTCACTTTGTGGAAGATACCCGGTCTTGGGTTAAAAGCAATTTGAGTAAAAAACGAAACTCTATCCTAATACATTTATACTATTATTAGACTACTACACTGACTTGAAAAATAAATATCTTTACGCCTACATCCCAAAAGGATGGGCAGAGGTGCACCCTCAGTAATAAAAGAAAGATCAAGTGAACATTTCCATGCCACTTTATGTTTTTGCAGATAAATTGAAAAAACTCACATACACAACCTTATTGACGAACAAAACAATACCGCAATTACATCAAACGGTGAAGAGGTTTTAAAACAAGATAAAGATCTGATATACTTTTTTGTTGGATATAACAACTTTTGCAAGAGGTGATATATGTTGCATAGGTTTTAACGCGATTACGTAGTTGCCGCGGGATTATAGCCCACGCGGACAGAGTCGCGGGCAACAGCTTATTTATATACGTAAATAAATAAATAATCCATTTTAATATCAGAAATGCATAAAAATATAGAATGGTTGAAATATAATGCACTATCCATGTATATATTTATCTTCATTCACTTCAAAAAATGTTTATTGAAATTGAGTTCATCTTTTTGCATATTTCAGTACAAGTACCATAAATAATTTAAATAAATAAATAAATGGTCAGATCATTCAAATAAATAAATACAGTGTAAAATATAGAACTGTAGGGTAAAATATAGGGAAAATATGATCACTCATTGTGCAACCCCAACACTGCATAGTGCGTCGTGCGCGACGGGCGTGCTAATGAGAGATAATCCACCCTCTCGTGATCTCTCTTTCTCGATCTGATTCTATTGATTCAACGAATAAATCAGTGTATAAATAAAATCCGTCAGTTGAGGCATTCACCTCTCAACTGACGGATTTTATTTGTACACTGATTTATTCTTATTATTCTTACAAAATATTATATTAATGTAGTATTTTATTGCAGAGATCGTATTTTTTTTATCTCCTGATGATAAGAGACAACCGCGGCCTATAGACACCATAAATATTGTAGGTGCGCTGCCGCCCTGTGGTCGGGCTGTTAGACCTTATGTGCAAGTCTACCGGCTACCCTACCCTCCGGACCGGAACACGACAATGTCATTTTGGCGGCAGGAATGTTGCTGCACAGCACTCTACCACCAGTAAGATATAAGTATAGTTTCTAAGTATGTGTAAGGTGGTGAATTAAGTAAATTAATTTTATTCTTATTTAAACCGCGACTCTGTCCGCGTGGGCTATAATCGCGTAGCAATTATTTATCGAGGTACAACCTATGTTATGTCACATACAAAATCACGTGCAAAAGTTAATATTTCTTTAGAAAAAAACGGAAACTGTGTATGTATGTCGCGAATATTTGTATAATATATTCGTAATATTAGTTTATTATAAAATTTATAAATTTTAAAAGAGCTACTCATGTTTTTGTATTTTCTAAGTTACTATTTTGGGCCAGCTAAGTAGAAACAATAGTTCATTCGAACTTGGACTGCCGAAATGGAAGTTCAAAGTGCGTCTTACTAGACCACAGAGGTAAAATAAGAAGTAAGATAGGGAAGACATTAAAACCCTGACGCAACCCCCAATCTAGGAAAGTGTTGTCACCCGTCACAGGACGGACGCGTTAATGAAAGATAATCCACCCTCTTCTAGCGATCTCTGTCTTTCGATGTACTGATTTTGTTGGTTCAACAAAATGCCAGCACTGACGAATTTAATTAGTAAACTTGGTTTCAAAAGTCCATGCGTAATAGTATTATTAAGATAAATAAAAATCCGCGTTTTTATTTTATTATATTATTTTGACCATTTCTAAAATATATTACCTATTACATAAGCTAGTGAAAGTCCCGTCAAAATCGGTCCAGCGGTTTCAGAGATTAGCGGGTACAAACAGACAAACTGAATCAAAAAATCTTATATAGATTTTTGATTCCCCCAAAATTAATAAAAAGGGTAATAAATTCTGTCACAAGTCTTTACAAAGTAAGTTCTACTTTAACATAATTACTTCTTAACGTTACTAGCAAAGAAATAAAGAGAAAATACAACATGCATTTCACACACATATATATTGTCACGCTTGGTCCCTGGCCGGGTAGGCAGAATGTCTGGAGTGCCAAGGGATATTCCTCGCATATACAATACGAATGTGGATGGCTATAGGTACCGGGGAGACCTAGGTTGACCAAGTCACACGCGCATCATCAGAGGTTGGTGTCAAGATTCTTCGAAACCAGGGCGATTATTTGAAGAGAGCAAAGATTATGGAGGAAGCTAGACAATATATACCTAAATTTTTGTTTTTTGATAAACACCTACATATTATGTTTTTTTGCTGGTTCAAAGGTTGGCCTCATCAAGCTTGCCCTTAATAATTATTTACTAATTTTTGTTATTATTATCTCTGTAGCTAAAAACAATGTTGATTAAAAAAATCAGCCATTAAACTAATGATATTAGGTATTTTCACAAGTCAAAATGGGTAAAAATAGTTATGTATGTAAAAAATAGGTCTAAAGTTAAGAAAACCTCCACATGTCCTACTTGTGCTTCCCTCTGGCATCAGCTGCCCTCACTAAGAACTCAGCAATAACATTTAACCCCGACTAAGTCCTGTAAGTATCCCCTGTACACTTGCACCGCCATTTGCAGCACAATACGCTACTAATCGTACGACAAAAGCACGGTTTAGATATTAATACAAATCGTGTTGTTTTTGGTCACACCCCGCTGTTTAGCTCTTTACTCGTAAGAGGTACTTTACATTATACGAGTCAAAGTAAAGACTATTTCAATCGTGTGTTTTCATAATTAAAAAAAAGATATAGCCACGCCTGTAACCCCGAAAGAGTAAGGGAATTTATATATTGCACGCTTAGAATTAAAGTGACTTAACTCAAAATTCATGTCTCGATTTTACCATTTTACTATAAATATAAAATTACATTTAATTGTGCACTTTAAAGGCTAGTCCACGAATTTGATTAAAACCAATTTGGTTAAAAACGAAACTCGAAAGAGTTATATCAAGATGTATTAAATTATATAATTTTTGAAAAAAATCTTGCTAATTTATCATAAATTGCATTTTTTTAGTTCGGTCTCTTTATTTCTAAGCGTGCGATATGCACCCACGATTAGCCGATGAGATTAGGTCCAAGGATATCAAGTAGGACAAACTCATGAAACACCATTTTTTTCAGGTAAAATAAAAAAACTCTTCTAGGAACAATTTTGACAAACCACTGAACCGATTTTGATGAAATTTAGTACAGAGATAAAATTGACCTTGAGAAGATCATAGGCTTCTTTTTAACCGAATCCATAAAAAAGAGGGTATGTTTTTACGAAATAAGTATTATAAGTCGTAAAAAATTCTGCCCTTTGAAAGTTATACAGAGCCGCGAGCGGAAAGCCAGTGTAAAAAAACGCCCAAATGTGTAATTCTCCTTCACTTATAAGTTGGTGTTTTACAATAATTAAGCAACACTTTTAAATCACTTTTTATAAAAATCGCAACGCAAATAACTTCAACTTTCTTTACAATTGGGGAGTAGTACCCCAATTGTATCCCCAGCGCTCACACGACAATCCAAATGTCCGGCCTTTTTGTGTTTCCACAGTCCACATCCAGAATATACAAATTTTATAAAGTTGCATATGTGATTAAATAATATTACCACAATCGTAATAAATAAATCTAACACTAGTATAGAATAAAATAAAAGTACATCTCTTCGGGCTTACCTGGTTCATTGTAAAGGGTCCCTAACGTCACCCTCGCGAAACATAGTGTAGGGGTAGCGTGCAGAGATTTTTATTGTTCACATTTGATCGCGTTTGGATCACGCGCGACTCGGTACGGATTATTTTGGCGAATAAATTATCGTTGTTTTATTGGAGCGCGGATTGCAGGGGGTCTAGTGGAAAATTGTTAAGTTGATAAATGAATACGGGACTTTATTTCGTGAAAACTATATGCCCGTGTTTGTTCTAAATGGACGGGCGAGTCTATTCATTTTTGTCATAAAGATGTTTGTTGTACATTTTTTGTGACTGGCTGAATTTCAGGTTCTTTTTTAATAGTAGCTTACTCAATTCTTTAAAATCGGCCACGTGCGAGTCGGACTCGCGCACAAAGGGTTCCGTATCATCTATAAAAATAAATACAATTAGAGTGTCTATATCTAGCATTAAAATAACCGCGTTTTATTAAATTCATATGTACGTTAAAAGGGGTAGGTATGTGCCAAAATAGTATTTTTTAGAATTTTCGTTCGTCTGTCTTGCCGTTACAGCAACAAACACTGAAAATAAAATAAACTGAATATATAAAGCTCAAATAACATTATTGATAATGGTATGGAACCTACGTACATACACATGTGCGCACGTAATGCACGTACATCACATATGGGCGCACGCATGCATGGACACACACGCTAACATTTTGCACACACATAACGGTCATAAATAAATAAGAAGAACAAAAATTTCGTACAGACTATATTAGTGACGTAGTTGTAGTCATTTGTGTCAATGAAACACTCCTTAATTAATGCACGCTATTGAAATCTACGTTCTTCACACGTTCGAGCCAGCCTTAATATTTGTCGGCGTGAATATATTTGCAAGCAAACACTGTTCCGTTACCAACCCGTGCTGCTATCTGCCTGCCATCTAGCGAATAAACGACAACCATCTTTGCACATTTGCGTTGATAATTTTATGTAAATACAGCATCTTTTGCATAACCTCATTTTTCTATTTCATTTAAAGTATAATTAACTAGCTGTACCGGCAATTTTCATACCGCCTACCCTTAGAGGTATGAAAAATAGGTATTGACCGTTTCCCAAAACTACCCGATATGGACACAAAATTTTATGAGAACGGAACGGAATAAAAAGTATCCTATATCCATCTCCTGGTTTTAAGCTACCTACCCAATAATTTTTAGCCAAATCGGTTCAGCCGTTCTTAAAATAGTTTATGTAACACATCTTTCTTTTATATGTATACTAGCGACACGCCCCGGCTTCGCAGGCGAATATTATACATGTTATATTCATAAAAACCTTCCTCTCCATCTATTAAAAACAACCGCATCAAAATCCGTTATAATATAATATAACATAGGGACAGACAGAGAAAGTGACTTTTTTATGATATGTAGTGGAAATGAATGTTTATTGTTATGTTTTGTTTATGGTTCATGAGAACACTGCTACTAATATTGTTAAATAGCCTCTATTGTAGGGCGCACCTGTCACATCATGGGTTAAAATGCGGTTGGCTTATCGTGGATGCATACGTACCTGCCTACCCCTTCGGTGATATAACCGTGATTATATTATTACAACACAATTGCATTTTTATAATAATACGCTTTTCTATGAAAACTATATTCAAAATATTACGATCAGTTATACAAAATCTATTAACGGAAGACGAAGCTATTGTTAGTAAAATGGTTTTGGATGGTATTTGGGGCAGTGACCCACCTGCACAAACATCCCGATGAATAATTAAATACCTTACCGAAATCGGACCATAGCGCAGTGACATATGTTTAGTTTGCTTTACGGTATGATAAAGTCTATAACATTTTATTAATTGTCCAAGTGAGACTCCATTTTTGTTCATTAAAGATTGAAGTAGTTTATCATTGTACATATTTTTTATTACATCAAGCTAATGCACTCTCTAATGAGTTCCAAATAACAATATTGTTATTATAATTATAATAGTATCGGTATCTTCTGTGACAGCGACTCTGGACTTGATTATTGGCATGTTTGGCGCGGGCTCTTAAATGTCTGGCAAACGCAAGTTCGGTTTTGAAAACCCGGTCACTTTGTGAATAAAATCCTGGTCTAAGTAACTATATCTATATGAGTAGGCGTACGAATTTGGCATTTTAAGTCTAGAAGATTCTTCTCCTGAAGATATCTTCCTCATACACGAGGCTTTTTCCAACGTGAATTTCATTACGCCACTGTGATGGATTTAAAGACCCCTTATCCACGTCCTCATCCACGGGAATGTCACTAGTTGCTAAAAGCTGTTGTAATACGTCTTTCTAACACAAGTACTCCTCCTAAGTAAGTAAGTCCTTTTAGTTTCTGAATAAAAGATGGTCTTTGATCTTCCATGCACTGCGTGCAATCGTACCATCTTAGCTGCATCTTCATCAGGAAACAACTCCATGCCCACAATGTCAGTGCGTTGAAGAACTTAAGGGTTTACAGTCATATTTTGCCATTTTATACCACGGATGGAGCATAAACATACGTATCCGCACTCTGACACACAAATACGCATGCACGCTCGCACGCATGTTAATATGCAAACGCGCTCGCATTCATGCCCGCACGCACGTGCAGAAGTCCGCACGCTAGCATGTTTACACGAACGCCTGCATGTACTCACACACAAATATCACATGAACCTTAAGGTAAAGATATATTTACATAAACTCACTAACTACCTTCAAAACTGAAACCCCCGATCAATAAATTATAGTAACTAATGACAATACACGAGTTTAATTAACGTCTGTGGATTTTACACACGTTACGTTTATTACGTCTAATTCGTGATAATGGGCGGATTTAAATAGTTCATTTTGACTCCAGGGGTTGGATATTGAGATATTGATGTTAACAATTCAGAATTTATTGTGCTTTGTCCGTACGCCCTTTGACAGTCAGCTGGCTAATGTATAAATCAGGTGATGTATAATACATTGTAATGTTAACTGTTAGTTAAACTAATTGTTGATTTTAACGTTTTAATGTTGTAATGAATGTAACTTTAGTGATTAAAGTTTACATTTCACATTATGTATCAGCTGTATCTGTATATTACAGATATTCGCCTCGATGGTCGAGGGATTATCGTAAACACCTAACTTCATCAACTAACCGCGAGGCTGGGATACGATTCCCAACGGGGATCGGCATTCGTGTGATGAACATAGATGTCTGTGTTTCCGGGTCTGGGTGTTTATTAAATTTATTCTTGTATCTATTTAAATTTTTCTATGTGCTAGTGTTCGCCCGGTGGTCGAAATTCGACCTATATGGTCGAAAGTTAATTAGAAACTCTTTTATAGTTTGCTAAAT
>DVZL01008407.1:0-10263 GCA_018236625.1 Lasaia peninsularis | reverse complement strand
ACAAGTCCCGACCTACCAACTACTTAATGTCCCTCAGTATGTGACAGATCGTAGTGAATAGTAAGACAAAAAAAAAAGTATATAGTTTACGCGATTGTTTTTACAGAATCATGTACAGAACTATAATATTGTAAAATATTCAGTCTAATTTTACCGAGATTTAAATGGGCATAGCGACATCTATATTCCGACATCCAAGGTAAAATATCTTATCAGCCAGTTTTATTTTGTCAACATTTAAATGGAATATACATCGCGATATTTAAATGTGATGCGTTTAAAGCCATAACTACAAATGGCAGTGCAGTATTACGAATGATCAGATTGTATGACAAATCAAACAAAATACTGATTGCGATCCACGTCGCGTTTCATATTCATTGTTTGCGGTCGCTAACAAGTTGACACATCGCGAGTCGCGTCAGTCTCACAACATTTTGTGAATGTGATAAATGATTTAACTACTCTCATTGTGCAATTACAATTTGCTGCGGTCATGTTCCACATTTTTGTGTTATGATATAGTCGGTGGACTTTATTTCTTGGCTGTGGAGAAATTGTCTGGTTCCTCCTTCGTTGACTTTTTTAGAGTTCCTTACGTAACGGTTAAAACGGACCACTATTGCTAAAACTCCGCTGTCCGTCTGTCTGTCTGTCTATTTGTCTATCCCTAGGTTTTATCTCAAGAGCCGTGATAGGTTGAAAGTTGGACCTATCACGGCTTGCTATTACAGAAAATACAAAAAATAAATTTATGATTAAAGGCTAGTCCTATAAAAACGCAATTTTTACAGAATATACTGTACCTATACTTCACATGCGAGCCCACCTCGCACTTGGCCGGTTTTATTTAATCTACTTTGGATTTGAGTGACGGCGTATGTAAATATACTTACGGTGGTAAATAGGTGTAAAAAACCGGGATAAGAATTGGCTTTTATTTGAGTTCGGATTTTAAACTGTCAAACTTGCTCAAAATCAGTTTAACTGCAATAAAGCTACAAAAACCGACTGCAACTTCATTATTAAGTAAAGTACCTTCACGCCTATTATCCCCGAAGGGGTAGGCAGAGGCGTGCTAGTATATCCACGACTCGTAAGTCCAGTAGATATACAAGAACACACCCACGATTAGCCAAGGTACTATTACTAAGTAATGTCATCATATGTTTTTTGTTTAAATATTAATAAAATATTTAAACAAAAAACACACTTTCGAGTGTGCCCATAAAGTTTGAAGAGTGTCCTCGATTTCTCCCGGATCCTGTCATCAGATGTTGACATGGTGACCATCGGACCACCTGTGAGGTATATACCCTTTTAAACAAAAAAAAAAGAATCATCCAAATCGATTCAGGCGTTTTGGAATGGTCAGTGAACATACATAAAAAAAGATCCCGACGACTTGACTACTTCTTAATTTTTTTGAAGTAGGTTAAGAAAAAATAATTTGTTTTGAAGTCGGTTAAAAATGCATTTTTGAGTATATGTAGATTTGCGTTTGATTGTCATTATATTAGATATGGTTATCGGTTTACGTTATAATATATTACGATGACGTCTCTCACGTTTCGACTTGACGATTCGAAAGCATGAAAACTTTATAGTAGAGTACCGTTTGGCTAATAGTAACTTGTAGATCGGCATTAATTAAATGGATTGCAGCAGACAGGACCGTCTGCATAGTTGGATGTTTGTCTTGTAATTCCACCACTTGAAAAGTATCTCTGAAAGCGATTACCGGGGTGGTTAGCGGCGGGAATGCTCCCGCGGTCTCTCTAATTTCATTCTAGTTAGTACTTTACAAGTACTTGTTTAGATACTGCGTTTGTAGATGATGAGGATTGAACATTGTCAGGCAGTGAAGTTTGTTAATATATTTCCTTTTTTAGGGTTACAAAGGGTAACTAACGAGATCCATTACTAAGACTTCGCAGTTCGTCTATCAGTCTGTCACCAGACTGTAACTGAAATTTTTACAAATGATGTATTTTTTTAATACTAAAAACGGATTAAAATGTATTCCAATTTTATAGATAATGGTCCTGTATAAGGGCAATTGCATACCATTATCTGTAAAAAAAGGCAAAAATTAATCAGGTTTGTTGTATGGGAGCCCCATTTAAATATTAATGACAGCCAGACCGGTAGGCAGACAGACAGATGGAGAGATAAAATATCAGCGAAGTCTTAGTAACAGGGTTCCGTTTTTTACCCTTTCGATACGGAACCCTAAAATCGTGAAGTTACAGGCTTGTTTTGTTACTAGTTATAGACTTGTTTTTCTACGAATTGAATTTTTTTTGTAGAATAGATCTGAATTTGACTTCCTGCCAGGCAGCTCGTAAGAGGCGAGCACAGGTTAACTGGGTTACTTCCAACATGACCACTGGTGGTAGAGTGCTATGCAGGAACTCGTCCGGGTACGCATACACCGCCTTACCTATTCCTGTCGCCATAATGACATTGTCGTGTTCTGGTCCGGTCTAACAGGTTGTCTCTTACCATCAGGAGGTTCGTGCGCCTATGCGCTGTCTTATCCCATAAAATAAATAAATAAATAAAAAAAAACAATAAAACCCTGCCACACGACTACATATTTGTGGAACTGATGTTCGGACCGCCTCCTCACTATTTAAAGTTAAGGATAAACTGGGCTTTTGAGACGTAATAAGAGATGAAACATTTTAAACGGGATCCACTCGAAACCCTCGAACTACGGAGTTTGGCGAGTTTTGGCTAAATTTGGGCCACTTAAAAACTTTGATGTTGATTAACCAGCGAATGTTGAGGACTTTACTAATTGGTATTAAGTATACTTATTTACCAATCATTGTCTGACTTTTAGTCTGTCACAATAATTGGTGTATTAAACATTTAGTGCTAATTTTAGGGGTCACATACCACGGACTAAAATATGAGTCTTCGCAATTTTTTAGACTTATAATACTTAAGATTTTTTTCGATTTATAATACTTATTGCGAAAAAATAACTTTCTTTTTAATATAGTCAGTTAAAAAATAAATTTTGTTTTATTCTCATATATAACCTATATTACTGTAAAGTTTCATAGGAATATTAATAGGATAAGCTATTAACTTTATTATAAACATTAATTTATGATCTTAAAGTTCCGAGGGTGGAGTCAAGAGTATCCTCAACCGGCGTGCATACATGAAGAGAATGATGAATGTGGAGGAAGCTAGGCATGTAGGGATCGGGACATTTGGCATTCGATACTCTGTCAACACCGCAAGGGAACTAGCCTGAAGGTATATATTTATGTATTTTAAAACTTTTTAGTAAAGTGCTTATTATAACTACACATTAACACGTCTTATAATTAACCATATAATTTTAAAATAACTTATTTAATAGATCCAATTTTATACACATCGACAAACCACAGTAATTAGTTCTTACGGAATAAATAATTTGTTACATTACCCTGATACATGTTTATATAATTCACTCACACATGAACGAGACAGAAAATCTGGAGAATGAATCAGAGCGGGACGGCAAGTGGAACTATCACAGTTTCGTAGAAAGTGCATCGAGCGTAGGGTTCACAAAATAAATGCTAGTGGGTATATTTAAATGGATCTAGAAATTGTAAACAAAAAAATTGTGCGACGAGACGGGGCAGTCTATCGCCGTATCGGGTACAAATATATTGACATCACAGTGGCTTACATCAGAATATATATTATTCATATAGACCTCGCAAGCGGTTCTTGTGATGCGTTTATATAGTTCTAACTAAATGCACACTGTCTAAAATCGCCCCAGAACCGCCAAATATGAGTTTAACACTATTAATTTCAGTCTATTTTATATGCTAGTTGCTACAATTATATGTTTTTAACGGACACGCTGTATTATTTAATCAATATTTAAATGTACTTAAAGCTAACGGCAACGCAAGGTGTCAGAGCTAGCGCCATATTCGTCAAATATGCCAATGTATGGTCACAATTAGGGATGCCCATCAAATAATTTGAAATCGATATTAATTATTCGAGATTATAATTGTGACAATTAACAAAAGAGCACATAATTTTTCGTATTCTAAACCAGAGACCAAGCTCCCGAAAAGCTGTAATCAATGATTGTCTTTCATTTAAAGTGAATTCAATTATGAATTTATTTAATAAAATTATAAACAAGGAATTATTGATGCACTCGATAAGAAAAGTAATAAAAATAAAGAGTTTCTCAACAACAATATTCCTTGTATTGGTCCGGGTTCTCTGTGTATAATAAATGTTCTGCCTCCCTACCAGCAGCTCGTAAGGGGCGAGCATAGGCTAACTTTACCACTGGTGACAGAGTGCTGTATAGCTCACAGCCAGAACACAAACAGAGACGTACCTAAAACATCTACGGTATCTATAGGCCACGGTTATCTCTTACCATCAGGAGACCCGTGTGTCTGTTCGCTGTCTTATCCCATAAATCACATGAATTAAAACCTCTCATATAGAAAACTATATCAAAAGTATATATTCATTTCATTTCATTTCATATAACAAAAGTCAGCGAGAACCGGTATGAACCGGACCAATGTCTGTCTGAGGTGAATCTTATCTTTCTTATAATTTACAAAAATATTGTTGAAAAAGCGTATGACATCGTTAGTTTATTGGATTTTTGAGTGCAATTAAAATGTCACAGTGTACTGGATCTGTGTGCGACAGTGTCGGAACGTCCCTGCAGTGTTATGACGTGGGCTGGTGCAGCCGGCGCGGACGTCGGACTGGAGAAAAGATAGGCGGCGTGATCCGTAAGTTTTTAATTACTGTGCTTGTACATGACTGTAGATACTCTTTAAAAACTACTAGCTGACCCGGCAAACTTCGTACCGCCTAACAGTCTGTGCATGTCGTGTTACCTCTTACCTGAACTAATTTAGGTTTAAATGAACATAATACAATGATACAAAATAAACATTAATACGGATAGATATATAAATGTATTTTATATAATGAATAATACATACACAAAATGTTTTTTCTTTACCCTATACAATAAATCTTAGAAATTGTTTTCGGAAATAAAAACTTTAATTTATACAAAATAAATTTCTGAACGCACGCATATATTTGAGAAACTTATTCTATGTATCTGCATGCACTTTTCAACCTTTTTAATTGATTTAAAAAAAACACAGACAATGTATAAATGTCAATCATTACTTACAGTATTTGACAGGATTAACAACAAATGTATGACATGTACTAATCATTTATTGAAAATGATTCATTTATCATAAATACGTATGTATTTATCACGTTTTCATTGTTTTTAAGATGAATTCTGCTATTCGGGGCGGAGAAAAACCTAACGAATCAAAAACCATAAAAATTGGTCCAGCAGATCTCGAGTTATAAGTGTTGTAACAAAACTGTATAAGTGTGTATAAGATAAGATAAGAAGATAAGATTAAGATTATACTGAACTATCTGATCTGACAGACTTGGTCAGTTTACAAATGTTAAACTCTGTTAATTCTATGTCAAACGTCATAAGCTTAAATGTGAAAAGTTCATATTATCCAAAGCGCTAAGGTTGGATTTCATATAATTTTACATATATGGTGGTTAAATTTTCTTAAATTTTCTTACTATCCTCTATTTCTAATTTTCTTGTTTTTCCCTTTATAAAAATCCTCTCTTGACAAAATAATAATATCTTGACGATATCGGTCCAGACTCCAGACGCACACGCGTGATGGCATGGGAACAAAGGGAAATAAATATTTTTCTTAATATTTTTTTATGTGATACGATGACCATATGACTCTCCTTTATCCTAGACTATTCTCGTTGCTACATGAGATGTTATCGGGGTGGGCTACCTAATATAGAACAATTGATACCAGGCACCACCAGGATAGGGCACCAGGGGTATTTTTATGGAAGCGAACAAAAACACGGCTCCCCGATGGTAAGAGAACCGTGGTATATAGACACCCGAGTCGTTGTAGGTGCGTCGCTGTCGTGCGGCGGGGGTGTTAGGCCTGGTGTGCAAGTCTACTGGCTACCTTACACTCCGGACCGGGAAACTATATTCTCATTATGGCGATAGGTATGGCGAAGTCCCACTTCGCTTGTCCACAGAGTCGAAAATTACATGATCAAATACTTTTAAACGAGTATATATTTATTTCTTTATATCGGCTATCTCTGAAACGGCTCTAACGATTTCAATGAAATTTAAATTTTTAAAACATAGGGGGGGAAAATTGATCGAGATAGGTCTTATTTGTAACGAAAACTACAGTTTTTATCTAGGTAAAATCGGTTGAGTGATTTTCATTATTATGAAAGTTCTTTTAGATTTTTTTATTGTTTTACCGAAAACTCCAAGAAAAAATGATATACCGAGCTTCTATCGGTCGCCTAGTTAATAATCTTAATAATTAATCCTAAAATAGGTATACTTTTTTCAGAGCTTTTAAACTTTTGTTGGCGACAGTACCAAGTCACACGTGTGGCACAAACGAGCCGGCCCTATAATGAATGGCCGTCGCCTGCCGCGATATTTCAACGAATTAACAAATGGCCGCCTGTCGGAGAGAGCGGTGCGCACAATTTTTCTGCCCACCGTACCTAACTGTCTGATATAGGTGCGGTTGCTGCTATTACTTCCACCATGATGCCACTGATGCCCTTGTCACAGTATAAACAAATTTCACTCGATTTCCTCGCTAACTTAAAAAATATTCTAAATTTTATATTGATTCTTTTTAGACTTTGTTATTTTGTCTTCTAATCGTTTGTAGGTTTCCGTACCCAAACAGATCCCTGTTATCAAGACTACTTTGTCCTTCTGTCTGTCTGTCCGTTTGTTTGTATCTCCCGAATCGTGATGATGAACCTATAAAGTTGCAACTTTCACAGATGATGTATTTATGTAACCGTTATAACTTATACTAAAAGCAGAATTAATTAAATATTTAAAGGAGGCTCCGATACTGAAAAACGTAATTTTTTTGTGCGACTGTGAATTTAGCGTTTACTTTTTACTTATTTTAACTTATTTTTATTTGGAATGCAAATTAGACAACAGCTGATCTCGTGACAGTAAGAGATACATTTTGAGTATTGGAAACGTTGATGCTTAATATCCCTGTTCGACCTCTGCGAATGTACCTAATTTCCATTTACTCAGTGTTGTGTGTGTTTGTATAATAATAAAAAACATAGTGAGGACCACTGCATTCAGAACGAGGCAAGTATTTTTTTAATTGAAAACTAGCTGCACCCGCAACTTCGTCCAAGATTCGCGACGACCTATTGGCATCAGTTTGTAAATAATTTAGTCGAGCAGTAATATAGATAAATAAATTCCTCGGACAATGAAATATCAGATGGTTGCCATCACATGTTTGTATAAAACTACATCATAAGTACAAATACGTGTGATCTTGACGCTCTTGTTATTTTATGAAGGTTCTACTTAACAAAACTCTCGTGATAAGATTCATTATGTTCAACCATCCAGTTTAATATGACCTATACATTCAAAATTTCCCTTATATTAGTGGACCAAGTTGTTTTGGCTGTAATTTAAAGTATAAGACTCAGGTGTTGAAAACAATTACGTTTAGTCTGTCAACTAAGTTCTATCTAAGAAATAAATACAAATATTAAATGAAATCGGATCGGATGTGCGTGTCTGTTCTAAAAAAAAGTAGCTTATAGCCGATCTTAGAACACAACCCCTCAACTATATTTCGTTACGATCGGTTCAGTAGTTTTAGCTTGATATGAAATATATATACAAAAATTCTAAAATACGAAAAATAAGTTCTCTAGCCCGTTTTTAAACACCTGGACCTATGTTTTATGTTATTAAATATCCTTAATGTATAGAATTCACTCTTCTACATATCATATAATATTGTATATACAAATGTACAAGTGCACCTTATAATACATTATATATTCACATTTAAAATAAAAAAGTGTTGAAGTTGATTACGAAATAAAGATTAGTAAAAAATAGTAATGGACGATTTAAAAAAAAATACTTTTAATTAATAAGCTTGAAACTGTAATGTAGTTTTTTTATATTGTTTTATCGTGAAGAGCTTCGCTGACCTTCGTGTAGTGGTGCGCGCTTCGGAGTTCAATTTCGCTAGTCCAGGTTCCAACCTCGCCATCTAACAGTAACTTTTTATATCTTAAGTTATTTTCTGAACGCTCTTACGGCGAAGGAAAACATATTTTCCTTCACTCGGGAAATTTTTGCCCGATATGGCTACAGACGAGCCACCTGCCGCATCTGGATCTCATATCGTCGGCTAATCGTGAGTTCATATTTACCTCTGCCTACCGTTTTGGGAATATGGACATGACGATATATATTATTATTTCTATGTTTTTTTTTATCGTGGTAACCAGTAACAACTTTTGTTACATTCGTATAAGTTATAAAATGTAAGTCGCAATTTCTTAAATTTGTTAAGCGAAAAATATTCTGACTTGCTTTATTCAATGCCAAAAAACTGTATTTTCGTTGTCTTCAAGCATATGGTTACAAAAATTGCTGGTCATGAAATCCGTGGGATATAAATCTTTAGGAATCTGGCAACCCTTACGAGTCTGAGGCTCTATGGACTTGATAATCTCCCGTGATTGTTATTATAGTGGCGATTTGAATATTGTAAAATTTAAATTGCCATGCATACTGAGCGCCCTCCCTGAATAATTTGTGAGGGATCGTAGTAACTTGTGGTGTTCGCACTTTACACTACTGAATACTGAAGGGAATTTTGTTACAAAGATAATTTTCAAACGTATTTTCAAACTTTTTTTATATATTATGGACAAGGAACTTTTTTCATTAAACATTATGAAATAACGTCATAAGGTTGTCTTTCCTATGTTAATATTTCATAATTCATAAATAAGGCTAATGCTTTATCCTGTTCAGATATAATTGACAAGCGAGCTTGTTTTTTAACAGATTGACTGCTAACTGACCTCTGCAATCCAGAACATTGCATTGGACTTTGCTATCAAATATTTCTGTCTTTAAATGTTAAAATTAAATCAAAACTACAATCCGCTTAGCCTCATCATTTGGTAAAATGTTCAGAAACCTTAAACTACGACAGCCGCGTCCCCCGAGAGACAATTAGTTGTGTGTAAAGCCGGTTCAAGTCGGTTCGGGCCGGATCGAATCGAATTACGCCGGTTTATCACAATCATTTTTGATATTGGCAAAAATGTAATAGGTACATAGTAATTGGAACACAGTAAAACTATTTTGTTTCTGTTCATACTAATAAAAGCAATTGAAAATGTACTGTTAGAAAAACTCATCGGAAGATGGCGTGGTTCAAATCATTTGTACAGTGCAACTTTTAACATTGCTTGATAAGAATTTTCTTAGTGCTTCCTGTTCCTAAAGAGTCTTTGTTTGAACTGAATGAAATATTCATTATTTTTATTATTTAGTGAAAACTAATTAACAAATGATTTCAGAAAACACCAATATAATCCTTATTATTGAGACTAATAATTCGATAACGAACGAGTTACAGCATTTAAACACACACAGTTAATAAGACCATGAAAATTTTATTCACGGGGTATAACGGCGCGGTATTTCAAACTGTATTTCTTCGATATAAGGATTATATTCGTGTATTTCAAATGTAATGGCTGGTGTATGAGTAACTTCATTTGCATCGCTATTACACATTTCAATAAACCTTTTCATTTTGTTCAAATAATGCATAGTAATTGGCTGGGAGTTGGCCTGTAATTTTAAATTGCAATCATTTTACATTAGGGTGGCATTACTGTCATTGTGTCACACGCGGCGGCCACGTGCGCAGCTGGCTGCCAACATACAGGAGAAACGTGATCTAAGATCTAATCTAAAATAATTTAAAATGTATAATTAAGAGATTTGAAAAAGTTGGATATGTTATTATATGACTGACCAAGAGAAATAGATATTTGCTGGTGGTATGAGTATTTTAAAATATATCCTCAGATCTCCCGAATATGCACTAAAATTCATAAAAATCAGTCGAGCAGTTTTGAAGGAGTTCGGATATTTGTTAATAACTGAACTACTCTGTGACATGCAAGATTCATATACAATTTAATGTATTTTTATATACATATAAGATTTTATATTTTGTCTTTTGCCCGCAACGGACGGTACGGAGATGGTATGTATGAGAGGATATTGTGTGTGGTTGTGTGAGGAAACCAATGTTGCTAATTATTTCCAAAACT
>DVZL01008406.1:0-10263 GCA_018236625.1 Lasaia peninsularis | reverse complement strand
GGCGCGTCCCCGTACCACGAAGCACAAACGATAGTTGTCAAATAATATTCGACTAAATTTAAAAGGTTATTACTTTCGTATAACCCGTATATATTTTTACTTCGATTGAATATGGTCAGTTCATTATTGTGACGCAGTAAAAATATTTTCTTGGTGACGGGAAGTATAGCCCTAGTAGGTAAGCTTATCTCTAACTGAAGATAGGTTATAAAAATGACCAATAAATGAAAACCTTTATTATTATCGTTTTTCCATTTAAGCCATTACTGTATACTACTTCCATAATCGAGCGTAGACGGTGTGAGACTTTGACGCACGAGGTTCTGGGTTCGATTTCTGTGTAAAGCAACATAACTGGGTTATCTGGAACACATAATGTTGCCTTGTCGCCTGTCACATCATGAGACCCAATATCGTCGGCCAATCGTGGGTGCATAAATATGTACCTCAGCCTAACCCTTCAGGTATATGGGCGCGACAATATTTATTTATTTTATTTACTTAAAGTTATAGCCCTTGACTAGACAAGTTTAGTAAAAACAAAGACAGGTAGGTACCTATTAAACCTACCTGTCTTTATATGAACTGTGTGTGTATGAACCTCATATAATAATCATTTATTATTAGAGGTTCATATAACCTCATATAATAAATGATTACCCCTGTGCCTAAGTCGACAAAAAAATCACATGTGATTCGAGGCTTTATTTTTAACTTCTCGAAAGTATAGGTATGTAGGCTATTTTTCTGCTCAACAGAATCGAAAAGTGGCAACACCGTTTAGCACACACAACTGGAGGAATGTTTCCGCCTTCTGCACCTAGGGCAGAAAAACAACAACAGGCCATCGCTAAAATTGTGAACAAAGTCGCGTGAAGCGATTAGAAGATATTTCTTAACGTTAATCGATATATTATTGCAATTTACTCAAGAATAAGATTATCGTGATCTTGACCTAACCCCGGAACGGACGACAAGCTTTATAATATTATGCTTTTGTAACATTTAACTGGCTAAGGTTAAGAAATAGTTCACAAATAAACTTCTGGAACTTCTTGCCAGCAAAACCACCTCCTTAACCAACGATTAGTGTACACGCATACTAGGCGAAGTGTACGAAGTGGCAATAGGCTTACTACCTATCACATCAGGGCCCCTAGTACCTTGGTTAATCGTGGTCGTGTTCTAGTATATCTACTGGACTTCGTCCGTGGAGTCGTGGATATACTGGCACACCTCTGCCTAGCTCTTCGAGGATAATAGGCGAGAAGGTACTTATATTATCATTGTGATGGTCTCAAAAATCATGATGCTATTGTGAAATATGGTACGAATATTAAAGAGTGTAAAATACTTATTATTGTTAAAAGTGCAATTAGACTTTGTGTACTAATTGCTAGCTACTTTGACTCCTGGCTGTTGCAGATCATGAAAAAAACTGTGTCAAGTTTCATCAATCTACATTTCCCCGTGTTAGTCAGAGTCCCCAGTATAGAATAGATCATCTGCCTCTTTATCAAGCAGCTCATAAAAGGAAATGTATGTTACTCCCAACAAGATCACTGGTAGTACAGTGCTGTGCTGCATCACGAACGGGTAGGGATCCACAACCTTATCTATTACTGCTGCCTAATTGACATTGTCGTGTTCCGGTAAGCCAGTAGATTTGCATGTCAGGCCTAACATCCCGGCCGCAGCACCGACGCTTGCGAGGCTCTGAATCGATTCCTTTCAGTGGAAGTCAGGTATTCTGGATCACTTATAATACAATAATTTTGCGGTAACATCAATTCGTGTAATTTTACAAGAGACTATTTTTATTGTATTAAAAAATATATAGTCATGGTAGGTATATATTTATGACCCACGATGAGTTGACTAGATTAGGTTTTATTATGTGAGTGGTGTAAAATCCAAACACAATTATGTTTTTCACATAAACTTAAAAAAAATGGAATAAGTTGCCCTCGCGTCAAAATTGGACACCGAATATGCTCGACCACAGAGAGATAATATATTTTGCTTTGAACTTTTTAAATTATATTTTTTCAGTTAGTAAACAGCGAACTATTAGTGAAGTAATACGTTATTTTCTGCTATAGTAACTTATAAAAAAATGAGTGATCCAAGTTTCTGTACGAAAGACAACTTAATGTATAAAGTTACGAAAAATCGGATTAATTACGTACAATATTTTGCTAAATCTTATATTTTTATAATTACAAAATGAATAGGCATGAAGCGTATCATCATTATCACTAAATAAAACAAAGTCACTCGGCCGCGTCTGTGAGTCCATCTGTTCGAAAACCTCAAAAATGACTGAACTAATTTCCATAAAGTTCTCACAAATTAAGAGTGATCCTTGAGGAAGGTTCATATATTATAATATACCAAATATACAGGCTGTTGATTTGCAATCGTAAAGTCATTGAAGAAGTACTACATACTATATTAAAATTTCGCACAATTATTCCACGACATAAACACGTGACTTAAAAAAATAAAATTATATTATTCTGGCAGCCCGGTGCATGCTTCGCTGCATATAAAGTGAAATATTAAAAAAAAAAGATCACCGACAATAAGGCATTTATGCATGTTTTTTTTATTTTTTTTTTTTAACAATACTTCAAGTAATTACCTTTATAAGTAATTGAAAAATATAACACTTGCAAAATAATTATAAATAAGCTAAAAAATATATCCAAACTATTTATTGATTAATTTTATTAATAAAAACTTAATATTCGCAAAATTATTTATGTGGGTATATCAATTCTTCAGCAATAAAGATTAGTACACGTTATTTTTTTTGGGTTATAGGTATCTAAATCACATGCTTATTGCCTATTTGCTTTAATCGAAGCATGTACGAAATGACCGCATGAATAATATAACAACATGCTTCTACTTTCAACACTGAAAAAAGTTATAAATTGACAGTACAATCATCATTTACAAAATGATCCGTCGTTTATTGAATTAATTTGTTACAAAAAATGTGATAAATGAAGAACCGCTCTACCGGTTTTGTGCAAACTTCACTCTAATTATATACTAAATAGTCCGAACAAAGCCTAAATATTTGGTTTGAATAGGCGGAAAATTACGAAAAGTGGCATTGATTTTTATGTTGTATAGATAGATCGGAGACGTTTTCGTTACTATGCTGTTGCAGCGAGGAGTTCGGTAAGGATTAAGGAGAGGGATATGTTAATTGAAAGTTCATTGACCGCAATACAAAGTTGCGTCTGTCGTCGATGATACGAATCTATATTTCAATTTACTCACAGTAATTTTAGTTAGTTTTTTATTTAGTTTTTAGTTTTTTTAATAGGGATTAAAAAACTTAACCTTCAAAAAATAGGTTTAATTAACTAAATAGATGTGTCTAGGGTCTTGTTTTCCTTAAATATTAAAAAACGTAACTGGTGGAGTGCTGTGCAGCAACTCGCCCGGGTAGGGATCCACCGCCTTACCTATTCCTGCCGCCATAATGACATTGTCGTGTTCCGCTCCGGAGGGTAGGGTAGCCGGTAGACATGCACATAAGATCTAACAGCCTAACCACAGGGCAGCGGCGCACCTACAACATCTATGGTGTCTATAGGCCACCATAGGCCATCAGGAGACCCATGTGCCTGTTCGCTGTCTCATACTATAAAAAAAAGTCTAAAAGGAATTTTTTTTTTAGAGCATTTAATTAAAATAAATATTTTTTCTAAAATTTTTTTTTCCTATCAATTTATTATCAGCAGGCTGCTAAGACTTATTGTTGTTGTAAAAAAAAACATTTTTTTATATACATTCGTGTTGTATTTTATTCAAATACACCGCAATAACTCTCGATAAAATAAAAGGAATTGATTATTAAATTATTAATATTATTAATGAATTGTCATTTTTGAATACGAAAATATTGCCTTTGCAGTAATTTCTCTCGATAACCTCATTGCTCAATTTTATTGTTTACGTTTCTTAAAAAAGTAGTTTTTTAATTTTTTTTTTATTTATTAATAAGCTTAATTTCAAATGATGAGCAAGCAAAACCGCTATTATGTAAGCGAATTCGAATATTCTCCTTTTTTGACTACAAAATCCTACTCTCACCTACAAACTTTTCTAATTTAATCTTGTCAGCAGTACGGATAACCTGATCTTGGTTCGTGATTGTTTTGCACGCTTTAGGGATCAGAACTGCATTTCCAGACTTAGAGCGGGTTGTGTCATGAATTTTTGACGGATGCCTCTTTATGAAACGAACGTTTTAAACTTTTAAAAACTAACGCCCACGAGTGATTCTCTCTTCAAATAATTCGTCTGTCGTATCGAGTCTGAGTTCTTAAGAAATGTGAGTTATTCGTTATAAATTTATAAAAAACTGTATAAACACAGTACATAGTATTTGATCTTGTATATAATGCTATAGTATATAGTATCTGGACTTGTATATAAATTATATTTTACACTTAATTTCTGACACTTCGTTGTTAGCTGATATTACAGCAAAAAATTAATAAACTTTTTAAATAATCGTAATTTAGGAAATGCTTTAGATTTATGCGCAAGATGAAGAAATCATAAAAAAGATAGAAGTACATATACACCCACACTTAGCCGAAGATATTAGATTCTAAGACGTGACAATCACAGGCAATGTTATATTTTTTAGATAAATTGAAAAAAAAATCATAAATGCATCAAAGATCGCCAACCACTAAGCTCGGCCATAGAGTCGTAACACAAGATAAACTTTACCGAAGGTACTTTGTGTATTGAGGGAGTGTTGATTGACTTATTGACAAGGCTCGATACGATGCTGGAACGATTAACGGATCAATTGCCTCAGGCTTTAGCTAAAATTCACGCGGATACAGGAAGCCGTTGGCTGTAATATTGTTGGATTTAAAGCGTTTCGGGTAACTCGGTTTAGTTCACCTGAAGCGGAAGACAGATTTGAACATGTGACGCGCTAGCACATTATTTATGTACGAATGCACTTGCACTATTTAATTCGTTTATTACACACACACTTTCACTTTCTGTTTATAACTCGTGTTGGTCCGGGTCCTCTGTGTAGAATAGATCGACTGCCTTCCTACCAGGCAGTTCATCAGAGGCGAGCATAGGTTAACTAGGTCACTACCAAAACGACCACTGGTGGTTAAGTGCTGTGCAGCAACTCGCCCAGGTAGAGATCCACCGCCTTACCTATTACTGCTGTCATAATGACATTGTTGTGTTCCGGTCTGAAGGGTAGGGTAGCCGATAGACTCACCTATAACATCAATGGTGTCTATAGACTACGGTTGTCTTATCATCAGGAGACCCGTGAATCTGTTCGGTGTCTTAAAAAATAAACACCGTCATGCTCATGTCCCTGTATAAGTCGGCAGAGTTACATACGCATTAATTGTTGAGTATCATCAAACAAGCTGTAAATTTTTTGCTGAATTTAAACAAAGCATTTTGGTAGAAGATTTAAGTAAATCGGTCCAGCACTTTCGAATATAAGCATATTATACATATAGATAATTAAAAAAAATCAAAAAAGAAATTTACTTTTTAAATGTCACTCTATCCATGTCAGTCAAAAATACTAAATAGGTACAAACTGTATTTTACCTTTTCTACTATAAGTAGGTATAGATTTTTTTATGGGTGCACGGTTCTCCTGATGGTAAGAAATAACTGTGGCCTATAGAGACCATAGAATAATCGATACATAATGCTTTGTCACTAGTGGACAAACTTTGGTGATATACTAATGAATTACCGTCGATTATTTGAACCGAGCGTGATCCAATAACGCTTCTAATAGTTACTAATGCTTACAAATACTATTCGGCTCTGGTTACATTTTGAATAACCCGTTGTTTAGCCACGGGTCATGAGTTTCTTGGAAAGGTATTCGTAAACAAATCAAACGTTTCTGTATACTAATTAGTGTGCTGTAATTTTTATGAGACAAAATAGGGAACAGACACACGGCTCTCCTGATGCTAAGAGCTATAGCCTATAGACACCACAGATGATATAGGTGCGTTGTTATCCTGTGTTGCTAGATGTAAAGGTTGCTCTTATGCAAGGGACGTGGTTATTTGCAATTTTTATAAATGTACGGGCCCCTTCGGCCGCGAATGTGATTCGCATTTGGCCGGTTTTTTCTATTTTTCCATTTTAGTTACTGGTAGAAACTAACTTTGTTTATAACTTTATAATTTTGTTTCCTATAGGTAATAATATAATTAACTAGCTATCCCAACGAACTTCGCACCGCTCTCACTTAAGTGTAAAAAATAGTTCTTGATCCATTCTCAGACCTATCCAATATGCACCAAAAATTTTATGAAAACGGATCGCGATGAAAAGTATCCTTTTCCTGGTTTTAAGCTAACTAACTCCCTATCAATTTTTATCGAAATCGGTTCAGCTGTTGTTAAGTTATAAATAGTGTAAGTAATACAACTTTCTTTTATATTACATCTTATTTCTTTTATATAATATTTCCGCATACTATACCTACACGTTATTTACATAATAACCTTTCTCTTGAATCACTCTATCTATTTAAGAAAGCTGCATTAAAATCTGTTGCCTAGTTCTAAAGATTTAAGCATACATAGGTATATAGGGACGAAGACAGTTTTATACTATGTAGTGATAGACATAACAAAGACAGTGACTGGGCATAGCATCAGTGCTTTTCACTATCATATTCCAGTCAAAGTAGTATTATTACATTAACAAGTGGCTTGCAAGTTTGGTGTCATATATGCAACATATATTTATTTACCTACTCCTACCGCCATAACGACATTGTCGTGTTCCGGTCCAGAGGGCAGGGTAGCTGGTAAATTTGTACGTAAGGTCTAACAGCCCGACCGCAGGGCAGCGGCGCACCTACATCATCTATGGTGTCTATAGGCCACAGTTGTCTCTTACCAACAGAAGACCCGTGTAAAATCAAAATTAACTCCTTCACCCTTGTGTACTTAGGAATAATGATAGAGCTTATCAAATAAACACGATTGTAAAAAAGACTTCGGAAACTATCTGAAAATGAGAATATCAACCTGATTCAAAACAGTTTCACCATTGCTTCGTAATACGGAAAGCGGACGTCAAGCAGCCCTCACTTGCGCAGCAATGGTTATCGCGCCCTTTGTAATAGATATATCAGAGTTACATGATATTTATTATATAAATTGTCTTTCATTATACGTTAACAGCGTTATCATATTACTTTAAGAGAAGGGATGAATAAATAATCACCAAATCTGTGGTGTACGGCTGTGGCCTGTTAAGACCGTTAGCCACGTAAGGTCTCGGATTCAATTCCTAGATCGGGCAAGATTTTTTAATTTTTTTTTTCATATTATTCTGAGTAAGCATTACATTACCCGGGATTGGAATATGCCCGAAGTGGCGATAGGCTTACCATCTATCACATCGGGGCCCTAGTACCTTGGCTAATATAGTGGATGTTCTAGTATATCTACTGGATTTACGATGTAATAGTATATCTCTGCCTATCTTCTTGGGGATAACGGGTTGAAGGTACTTTTAAATATATCGATGTGACACAATCTGTCATCTTATTTTTTTACAGTAGAGGCAGCCAGCAATTTTTTTTTATTTTAGATTTAATTTAAATGTTTAAATACGTTGCTATCTTGGGGACGGGATGTATGTATTAAGCCTGATGTGCAATGGCCACCCTACTCTCCAAGCCGGAACACGACAATGTCATTTTAACAGCAGGAATAAGTAGAGCGGTGGTTTCCTACCTGGGCGAGTTGCTGCACACCGTATAGTGTAACCGTATTTTTATATTAATACGTATTTTGTTTTGAAATTCAAATTTAAAGTAGTTTTTAATTGGTGGGCTTTCCTGCCAGTGTGTTTTTTCGTTATCCGTAAACGAAAGAGCCTCAGGTTTATTATTTTAACTAAAAATTGCTTTTGATAGCTGTGTAATTTGGAATTCGCCGAAATACGATACCGGAAACTCTGTAACATATGTATTTCTAGGATTTGGCCTAAGAGAGAAAGAGATGGAGTGATTTATACGTGTGTTAGTGCTGTTAGCATGTGTGTGTAAAATACGTGGGGACGGCCCTCGGTAATACCAAAGCCGGGGAAAGTTCCTAAAATTTTCCATGATAATGGGAGGTAAACAAGATGTATTCCTAAAGGCCGTATAACACCAAGACTGGGATTAAGCCTGTTGAGTGTAAACGATTTTTTTTTTGATGTTGCAAGGCAAACAAGCAGTTTGATTTCCTAATGATAAGAAATACACGTCGCCTATAGACACCAAAGGTAAGGTAAGGCGGAAATGGTACGTTGCCAACCCGAGGCTTTGATGGTAAGCCTTTTGCGTGAGTAAGTTTACCGGATATCCTACCCTCTAAACCAAAACACGACAATGGCGAACACCGACGCTATTGTGGTGACGCGGTGGTACCAATCTGGGCGAGTCGTTGCAGGACTCTACCACATAGTCAACGTCACGGTGTTGGTGACCTTCCTATGAATAAAATTACAAGCTTACAATGAATAAAATTACATGATTTCTGGGCTTTCAATAGTTTCTTAAAAATCGTAAGTGATTGTGCCTCCCTAATATGCATAGGAAGTGCTTTTCATAATCTTATGGCTTTACAAGTATAAGACAGATAATTGTAGATTCTGATTGGATCTTAGATCTCTAACACCCCCACTGCAAAACTCAAATCTTTTTTTAAGATAATTTAGTGTTTTCAAATTAAAAAGAACACCAAATAACAAAGATAAAGTATGGAGATCACGACGATGTCTTATTGGTTTTTGGATTGAAGCCTCGCCCGGTATTCCGACACATGGTCAAAATTACGGAGTCGAATGAAATAAAATGACATTTATTTATTTGCCGAATATGTGTGTTAAAAGTTTTTACAAAATAAAAGTTTTTAATTATACCAACATATTCTACCACAGTGTGGTGTACAAATATTATAAAATATAATTTATGTTTATTAATCGATACCTCCTAAGTATACTGAGTCAACTAATAAATTTAGGTATTTTAGTTATTTTGCGTAAAATATGTACATATTAAACCAGGACCCTGACGTTAGTGTTGAAAAAGAATAAATAATATCTACAATTTCCAAGATAATTACACGTATACTAAATCAATTTTAACATCTGTTAAAATCGTACATAACATAATAACATCTAGCTCAGTATGCTAAATTTAAGAGAAATTGGATTAATAAAGGATAGGAAGAATCATTACAAAAAAAACGAATGCACTATAATAATAATCACAATGTATTTCTGCTATAATTAAATATATGCCGCTATAATTAAGTAGGAACATAATCAGATTTACTAAAAAGCTACAAGTTAAACAAATCAACATTAAAACATTCAAAATAAAGATGGCAACCACATTAATTATCATTTAAAAAAACAATCAACTAAATTAAATCTAATACAGTTACATTCTCGAGAAAATAATAAGTAATAAACATTTCTTACGTTAAACTATATTAATAAAAATAAACAACAATAATATGGATTCTAGTCAATTTGAATTCTCAAAAAATAGCTATAAGTTTCATTAGCTAACTACAAATCAATGTTTTAACAAAATAAAAATCAGTCTGAATCGCTATTATCATCTGCTCTATTTGAGTTAGTAGAAATCAAATTATTAAAAAATAAATGTTACTCTTTAGGAATTAATAGGATCTTACAAAGATCCATCAAATCTTTGTGTTTATTTTGGTCAAGAGGAATAGGAGTCTCATAAGCTAAAGGAATATTATCAATATCAATATTCGCCTATCTTCGATTTTGTGTGGCTTTAGGATTTTTTTCACAGTCTATCCACTTGTAAGCGTCTTCTTGGTAACTAGTTTTGTAAAATATCCTATATAATAATGTTTATAGATAAGATAACTAGTATAGCTAGTTATCTTATTATCTATAAACATTATTTTCTCACGACGTATTATAACTACGCAACCTTCACGCATCTGAAAATAAATGTGATCTGGAACTCCTTTTATTGTTCACACTTCCAACCTCGAAGTGGTCTGAGCAAATAGTATCATGTTTTTGAGGAAACTAGTTGCACTTTCCAGTCGCTAATATCCATTTATTTTTTACGTAAGGATCATTAAGAAATCTAAAGAACAGTTTCTATTATAGCTGGGTTAATTAGAACATAAATTTGTCTTAATTTGAAACACTGGTGGAGATTAATTT